>JAEIHY010018853.1:0-40040 GCA_018904565.1 Drosophila tsacasi
CCATTTTTGGTCATGGTATTCATCTGCATGAGCATGATTTCCAGCAATGCCATGATACCGGGTGTGCCCTTGCCCACTGCCCGACTTCCAACTTCTTTCTGGGCAGCGGGCTATTCCGTTTGTTTGATGCCAAAGCAGCCCATCGTCCGGTACATGTGGGGCTAGGGACAGACGTGGGGGCTGGCACCAGCTTTTCGCTGCTGGCGACTATGGGGGAAGCCTATAAGGTTTCTCTTATGGCAGGCGCACAACGGTTGCACGCCATTCAGGCGTTCTGGCTTGCAACACGCGGCGGAGCTGAAGCCCTGCATCTGGAAGATAAAATTGGCACCATTGCGCCAGGGATGGAGGCCGATCTGTGCGTATTGAATCCGGAAGCGACACCACTTCTGGCGGTCAGAGCACGCGAAAGCAAAGACGTCACTGATCTGTTGTTTGTTTTGATGACACTGGGTGACGACCGATGTGTCGAGGCCACATGGGTGAATGGCCAGTGCGTACACGAACGAACCGAGGCCTCTCCGCGTTAATCCGCTGTCACACTATTTTAGCCTGTCGCTATAAGGAGTTTCCATGTCGGCTTTTTCGTCTCGTTATTGGGTATCTGCCAGACCTTTGGCTGCTGCGACCTGTGTATTCGGTGTCATGACGGCAACACTGCCTGAAGCACACGCTGACGATATTCGGGCGCTAAGACAATCGCCACCATGTGATACCAAATTTCTTACGGCCTTGCAGATCAGCGATCTGAAACAGCAACTCCGTTTGGCCTATAACCTGCCCGCTCCGTCTGAAGCGACTGGCAAGGATGATCTTGATCAGGCAACAATCGTGCTCTCCGTAGGAACACTTCGCCCCCAGCATCGGGATGTGATTGCCTATATCCTTTCCAACTCTTTTTGCGGAACGGCAGGATGTGCAACCACCATTCTGGCCGATCGGGATGATAGAACGCTCGCTTACCCTGTATTTCGTGTCATGACAGCGCGCACCGTTGTGCATCTGCCCATCACAAAGCTTCCTACGCAGCACAATGGCTGGCCAGATTTAACTGTGCAGATTGCAGGGGGCGGCATCCTGCAGGGCTATGCTGCGCCAGCATATTTCAATGGCACGACTTACACGGTTGACCAGTCAGTTCACCTCGGCGCTATCACAAACGGGCATTCCCCTAAACAAGGCGTGCCTCTTCTGCGCGATGCGCCGCCGGCGGTTGGCCAGTGTTTGCTTCAGTAACAGACCGACAAGGCTGACTTTTACGCTGTCAGCTTTGCACGCTTCGCTGATGTTCGCTTACTTTTTGGCTGGGTCAGCAAAGGGGTGCAGTGACACGCCCCCAGCCAGTCTGGCCCACTGTTCTGCATCACTTTCAGCCGTGCGCGTGCCCCCTTTGAAGAACGCCCCATGCGCAACAGTGGTTGTGTCTGTGCTGGCGGCCTTATTGGCCTGCATGGCCGCACTCTGGGCAGCCCGCGCCCACAATGCGGTAGCCTTCTGATGGTCGCCTGCCCTTTCGGTGGCCGTCGCAGCAAGCGCTAATGCCCGTGACATATCACGATAGGCTGCATCATCACGCCGCAGGTTTGCAGCTTTTTCTGCAAGCTGTGCAGCTTCAGCCGGGTTGCTCGCCATCAGGGTTCGGGCCGAAATTTCTGCTTTATCGGCCTCAACCGAACGGGAAAGTGGTGGCTTGATACCTTGCAAATAAGCATTCGCCTGCTGAAGGGCGGAGGCTTCTCCCGCCTCATCTGCCGCCAGCCCCAGAATCAGTGCAGCCCGCGCCGCCACCGCCGAATCATCAGCCTTCATAGCCTGCGATGCCAAGTGAACGGACTGGGGCAACTGCTTTAGTCGGTAATCAGCAGCGGCTTCCACCAGATCAAACGCCGCCTGCCCATTCTGCCCACGCAGCATTGCGGCCTGCCGGGCCGTTTGTATGGTGGCCACGGCATCGGTTGGCTGGTCAGCGGCCAGTTGCGCCACCGCCAGATTGTATCCAGCCTCGGCAGTGGCGGCACCATCATCGCGCATTAACGCCAGTTCCGATGCTTTGCGGTATTGGGTTATGGCAACGCTGTAACGGCCAAGATCAAAGGAATCCTGACCCGCCGTCATGGCCTGTTCCCACTGGGCATCATCCCGTGCAGACGGTGCTTCTGCCTTACCACCACAGCCCGCAAGAAAAAGTGGGCCTAGCAGGAGGAGCGCATTAACACGCCTCATGGCCGCACCTGCTTTGGTGCCAGCCGCATTTTCTTATCGACCTTGGTGCCCCCCAGCAGCCACATGCCGCGCAACTGATCCGTCAGTTTTTCAAGCCCATACAATGTGGTCTGCGCCTGCGCCAACAGGGCCGGAAGGTCCGCTGTGCTGGCTTCTACACTACCTGCAATAGCGGGTAGATGCGGGGTTGCACCTTTCAGATCATGAGATGCAGATTTCAGATTTCCCATTGTGGCATCAGTCTTGTTCATGATGCCGGAAACCTGCTGTTCAATCGGCTTCAGTCGTTCAATCACCGTGTTGAGCGACACTGCGGCAGCCTGTGCTTGACGGATCAGATCATCATTGGTCATCAGTTGCCCGATAGACCCTTTGCCCGCATGCATATCGGTAATGGTCGCATCAAGCTGTGCCATCATATGCCGTGCGCTGGCCAAGGCGGGCATGATCTGGGCCTGAATGTCATTCAATGTGGCCGTTATCATATCCGCAGGGTTGGGCGCAGGCGTTGCATTGATGACGGCATACGCCCAATCCATTGCATCCCCATGACCCCGGTTCAGATCAAGATAGGCAGAGCCCGCCACAATAAACTGCTTGCGGATAACCGCCGTGCTGTCCCGCCGAATGAACGGCTTGATCTGCGGGTCAAGGTCAACAACCGCATACATATCGCCTGACGGATTCAGTTTGATTGACCGAATAGTGCCCGCATGTGCGCCCAGAAGCTGCACATCCCCGCCCACGGTCAGGCCCCCCACGCCCCCGGCAGGCAACGTGACGCGCAGCTTGGCTGGTGGTGTCAGCCAGTCGCGCAGAACACCGGCTTCTATTACCGCGCCAGCAAACAGCACCACGCTAAGAAGCACAAGGAAGCCGACCCATTCATCCGCATAGCGGAGAGAGACAAGCGGTTTAACTTTCTGTCGTAAGCGGATCTGGAACATTACCCCGTCCGTACTGCTACTAGCCCGTCATCGGCAAGACGCCACATACTGGTTACACCCTGCCGGTAAGCCTGCCATATGGCATTATTCCGTACCAGCCAGATAACCCCAGCCCCTTTATCCCGTGCATCGGTCATGGCCCCCAGAAACGGGTTTTCCAAATCGACGGGACTTGCCTCCAGCGGGTCTTCCAGAAGCAACAGGCGTGGGCGGCCCAGAAAAGCCCGTACACAGGCCGCCCGTAAAAGATCAGAATCCGAAAGCATGCTTGGCCGCAAGACGGGCAACCCCGGCAGACCAAACCATTCGCTTAACCGCGATGCCTCGGCAACCACCTCATCAAGCGGGCGGTTGGTGTGGTGCAACTGCTGAAGCGCAATGCCCAGATGCGTGCTTAAAAACTCCGGCCAGCTCGGCCTGCGGGTAATCCGGCCAATGCGCCCCCGCAGGGCGTTAATTTCCCGGTCTTTCAGGGTGGCCCAATCCAGCCCCATGAATTTTACCGACCCATCATCAAGCGGCACAAGCCCCGCACACATATCGGCAAACATGGTGGCGCGTGAGGCATCACGCGCTTCGACCACCACACACTCGCCCGGCATAATCCGCATGCTGAACGGCACAGGTGGCAGGCCACTTTCGTCAAAAGACGGTACGGCCTTATTCAGTTCAAGCAGCGGGCCAACTGTTCGTGTGTCCATCTTACAGGTCCAGACTGAACAGAACGCTGACTGCCATGACAATCAGCAGCCCGCGCGAAAAACCACGAGGCAACAGCGTACGCAGATTATCTTCACTGGTGGCGGTCAACCCGGTCAGGCAGCCCCCCAACCCGACCACAAACCCCACGGTAATAAATTTTAGGGGAATGATCAGATAATCCATGTGCGACATGGCAACCACCACGTCATAAAAAAACGTCCAGACCGGGTTGGTAATAACACCCGATATCCGGCTGATAACGTACCCTGTCAGCAGGGCGGCGAAAGAAAACAGGATACCCAGCGTAAACCCGCCAACCGTAAACGCCAGCGTGCGGGGCACAACCAGAAGCAGAAACGGATCAAGCCCCTGCGCCTGCATGGATCGTATCTGGCCGCCCGTTGTCAGCAACCCAAGTTCCGTAACGGACAGCATCCCATTGCGGCCCAGCAGCATGATGCCAACCAGAATGGGCGCAATTTCGCGCACCACAACATTGATCAGGATAGATCCTGTCATTTTGGCCAAACCGGCAAAACCCAGCCAGTAAATGGTCTGCGACACAGCAGCCACACCAGTCAGGGTGCCAGTAAACAGCGTGGCAATCAGGCCCCCACCAATAACACTGTTCAGCGTAACGCCGAATTCATACCGGACCGTTCTGCGCCATGAGTGAGAGCGGAAACTTTCAAACACCACCCCCCAGCTTGCACCAAGCATAATGAGCAGAAACCATGCCTGATGCCGTGTCAGCCTGCCCAACCATGCCAGCTTGACGCGTATCCATTCGTGCAGAACAAAACGCTGGTGCACGTTTCGGCTGGCGGTATCGGCCTCCAGCACCGGGTCACGGTCTGCACCGGGTTCACGCGGGGTGGCGCTCATCGCCGCGCTGCCAGAACGTAGGCACGCCCCAGCCCCAGATGTGGCGCAAAGAATGCCCCACGGCTACGGAACAGATAACGGTCACGCAGCGCACTATAGACCCGCTCCGTAACCTGAATGGTGCCTGCGTCTGCTGCCCCCTGCGCCATCAGTTCGGCCAAAGAAACAGTCTGCCCCCACAGGTTGAACACTTTCGGGTCTTCGCCAACCGCGCCACCAAACGCAGCCCCGTAATCCAGCCCCATGGTAAACACGGGCTCAAGGTCGGCTGCGGCCAACGCCGCCATGAAGGTTTCTCGCATCGTCAACGCGGCATCTGCCATGCGGATCACGGCTGTCGGGTCTTCATCTGGTGTGCAGCCTGCCATGCAGATCATCCTGTGACCGGCGACCTCAACCGCAAACAGTTTCCGCTCCTGCGCAACACGTTGCACTTCGGTGGCCAACTGATTGATCAAGGCCAGCAGACCCTCGGTCTCTTTCTCTCCATCCACAACAGGGTCAGAAAACGTAATGACCAGCACGGCCACAGCCGGGTAAATCCCCGATGAACTGACACCACCCACTTCTGGCGCATGCATCAGCATATTATCAAAACGGGTTGCGGGCAGAGACGCTGCGTTTTGCAATGCAGCGTGGAATCCGCCGTCATCGCCTGATGCTTTTTCATCTTCCGGGGAAGAAACGCCCTGCAACGCCATTAGCCGCATACCGGCAATAGACGCCACAAGGTCAACAAAATAGACCAGATGCGGAGCCATGGTCGCATCTTCAAGCACCACAGCACCCAATACGCCACCTGCACCATGAATGGGGTAAACCGCCAGAACATGCGTGCCAATTTCACGCATGACCAGCCGTTCAAACTGGGTTGTGCGGGCGTCTATCGCCGCATTGGGAAGTGTAAAGGCTTCACCATCCTCAACCGCTTTGAAAAAAGCATCCAGTTCGGAACGTGACATTTCAAAACCGCCGGAATGGGCATCCTGCTTCTGATCATACGAGTCTTCGCAGATCATGGCTGACCCATCGTGCAGAAACCGCCAGATGCTGGCGCGATGCGCATTGGTTATGTAGGCAAGCTGTTCAGTCAGCACCAATGCGTCATTTGCCGGGTCAAACAATGCGGGCGTGGCCGCCACCTGCTGCACGGCAGAGGTTTCATGGGCAATCTGTGTATCCTGCCGCTTGAGAAGCCGGGCACTCCGCTCTGACCGGCGAACCTGCCGGATAAGCAGTGCGGCCAATACCAGCGAAAAGGTAATGATAACGCCTGCAAACTGAAGGCTCTGCTGGCTGCTCTGTTTAGCAAAGCTGGCAAAATCACTTTCAGGGGCGGAAAGCAGTAATATCCACCCTTCAGTCGAATTAGGAAGCGGCGCAGCAATGGTAACATATTGCTTGCCATTGATGGTGAAGCTGCGCGGCCCCAGACCATGCACGCGGTAATGATCATACCCGCGCGCAAAAACCGGATGAGTTTTAGGGTCGAGCACCATCTTGTTCGGGTCCCACCCGGCAGATTCCGCAATCTGCATCAGATTACGGCCCGCCATGACCCGCCCCTGTTTATCAAGAACAATGGCGTTACCCGACTTCCCGACCTTGATATTGTCCAGAAAAGTACTGAGCGCATTCAGAGAAATATTGGTTGCAAAAACCAGTGTATGACCATCCTGCCCTTTGAAGCGCAGCGAACTGGTCATGACAAACTGCTTATCCGTCGGGAACAGAAACGGCTGGGTCCATTTGATAGCGTCCGTGCCCTCGGTATTCTGATACCAGGCCCGTTTGCGCGGGTCATAGTCTTCGGGCGCAGGGTCATCCGCTTCGCCCACCTTTACGCCGTCGTCTGTGTAATAGTCGTGGTGAAAAACCTTACGACCATCATGCACTTGCAGCGTCGTGCGCTCCTGCTGTTTTCCGTCTTTTCCATGCCGGGTGATCAGAATGAAGTGACCCTGATCATCCGCCAGATAGAATGACTGCAACTGCGGGATGCTGCGTAGCATGGCTGCGCCATATGAATAGAACACACGTTCCTGCACACCGGCGGGCACATGCTCTATCATGCTGCTGGCAATAATGTTCCCGCCCAGAGCCGGCCTGATGTAGTCCGAGACTTCCTGCGCAATATAGTGCTGAACCGCCCCCAGCAGTTCATGCGTCAGTGTTTCCACACCGGCGCGGGTTGTGCGGTAGGAATGCACACCAATAAGGATAACCGCCACAATCCCCAACACCAGCGACAGCAGCGGCAAAACCAGATGCAACAACACACGGCGCACGGAGACATCGTGCTGTAAGGTCGGGTCGATTATCTCATCAGAAGGCACGTGCTATTTTCCACTGACTACGGTCACGGATGCCCTTGTCCCGCAGGTCAAACACAACGTCATGCCTGAAACCAGACATCTGCCGGATTAGGTGTAGATTTTGTAATGGTGCCCAGAACAGACAGGCTTGTCCACCCCTAAGGGATGAACAAGCCTTTGGTTTCCCTGCAAACCTGTTTCGCTAAAAAGAGGGGGCAACCAGCACTGAGTTAGGGCGTAACCAACTGTTCCGCTTCAACACGTGTCTGGACCTCAAGCGCCTGCCCCAAGCGGGTCAGCCCTCGGCCCACGCTTTCACCGCGCACGGCCACGCGGGAGGACCCGAGGCGCAGTACAAGTTCCCTGCCTTCCCATGTCAGGGCCGTGCCTTCAAGCAACACGTCCGTACCGCCTGAGACAGAATAAGCCAACCGAAGAGCCAGCCCCAGAACAACTGCCTGCTTCCACTGCTTTTCATCCAGCAGGGTTCTGGATGTTGACAGGAACTCAGCGTTCAGGTCAGCCGCGTAGCGAACCGCCAGCGCCAGAGACAGCCATGCGCGGGCTTCATGGTCAAAGCCAACGCCCTGCAGGCGCAAAATACGCCAGTATGTCTGTTCAGCACGATATTCCGGGTGATCATGGCTACCCACATCTGACAGCCAGCAGGCAATGCGACGCAAATGCGATTGATGCAGCGTTTCGTCCGCAAACAGCCCGTTTGTCCAGTTCATCAGAACATCGGGCAGCGTATTGCTGCGGCCCAGACGGCTGCACATATCGTGCGCGACAACCTGCATCGGGTCCTGCGGCAGAAAATCCGGTGCAACATTCAGCATGTACCAGCCTTCACGCAGGCCATCGACGCAGAAAATCACCCGTTCAGGCTGAACCTTGCGCAGTAAGCGGCGCAACACCGTGGCGGCAAACGGAATATCATCCAGCCGTTTTTTAGGTGCCCCTGGCAGGCGTTCAAGGCTGCGGCGCGGTGCATGGAGCAACCAGCCCGTCATTTCCCGCGCCTCTTCAAGGCCAAGAGTGTAATAATGGACAATGTTCAGCGGGTATTGCATGCGGGCAATATGCAAGCGCGCAAGCGCACGGAAGGCCCCGCCCACCAGATATAACGTGCCGCCTTTTACCTGCGGCAACCACTCCACCCCGCCAATATCCGCATCTGCCAGATTTTTGGCGACATTCAGGTCGCCCTTCGCGCGGTCGCTGAGTCTGATAACACCAAGCGGCAGGGTATTGGCATCGTGCCGGCCATCACTTGTCAGTCTGATCAGTTCAAGCGACCCACCGCCAACGTCCGCCACCAGCCCAGATGCTTCCGGGATGCCGCACATCACACCAATGGCAGAATGATCAGCTTCTTCCTCACCCGAGAGAATGCGGATAGGCACCCCCGGCATATTCTCGCGCAATGCTTTGACAAAATCCGGGCCGTTGGTGGCGTCACGCACCGCAGCGGTAGCCAGAATCTCAAATGGCTCGGCGTTCATGGCGCGGGCAATGGCGTGGAAGCGACTGAGCACTTCCATAGCCATGCTGACACCTTCTTCGTTCAGGCGGCCAGTGGCCGTCAGGCCCCGCCCAAGACGCAGAACGGCCTTTTCATTGAAAATAGGAACAGGGTTCCGCGATACACCTTCAAAAACCACAAGGCGAACCGAATTGGAGCCCAGATCAACAACGGCCGAACGGCGTGGTGTATCAGTTTGCATGCAGGCGTTTTACTCTGGAAAACACAGCGGGAAAACCCTGCACGGCTTTTGTTTGCAAACTCTTTTATTCATCAAACAGCATGTCCTTTGATGACGGCAGAGAAGCCGGAGCGCGGATAGGCCCTTCATGTGCAGCAGACCCACGGCCAGAAAGCGACGGATGCGTCATGAACCAGTCATGTGCCGAGAACGGGCGTGCACCGGGGCTAAGCCTGTGCCATGCGCCATTCTGTTCCAACATCCAGGATTGCAGATTATCCTTCAGGTTTGACACCATAATCTGCCCCAGCATCTGGGCATGCACGGTCTGATTGGTCACCGGCACCATGCTTTCGACGCGCCAGTCCATATTTCGGGTCATCCAGTCAGCGGAAGACAGATAGACCTTTGCATAGCGTGACGGCAGGCGATGCCCGTTCCCAAACGCAAAAATACGCGAATGTTCCAGAAAACGTCCGACAATGGATTTGATACGGATGTTTTCAGACAAACCCGGCACACCGGGCCGCAGGCAGCAGATACCCCGGATAACCCCGACAATTTTCACCCCGGCGCAAGATGCCCGATACAGTTGGTCAATCAGCGCCGGGTCAACCAGCGAGTTCATTTTCAGCCAGATTGTGCCCGGACGGCCCGCTTTGACATGGGCCATTTCTTCTTCAATCAGCTCAATCAACGTGCGCCGGATGGTGATGGGAGAGAACGAAATCGCTTCCATTTCCGCTGGCATGGCGTAGCCGGTCACGTAATTGAATAACCGGGCGGAATCCCGCGCCAGTTCTGGCTTGCAGGTAAAGAACGATAAATCCGTGTAAATCTTGGCGGTGATGGGATGATAGTTTCCCGTGCCAAAATGCGCGTAAGACCGCACCTGTGCGCCCTCGCGCCGCACAACAAGACTGAGCTTGGCGTGGGTTTTCAGGTCCGCAAAGCCAAACACCACCTGCACGCCAGCCGCTTCAAGCGCACGCGCCAGACGGATGTTGGCTTCTTCATCAAACCGGGCCCGAAGCTCTACCATAGCCGTGACGGATTTCCCGGCCTCGGCTGCTTCAATCAGGGCTTTGACAATGGGTGAGTCACGCGATGTGCGATAGAGAGTCTGCTTGATAGCAATGACATTCGGGTCAAGTGCTGCCTGCCGCAGAAACTGCACCACGACGTCAAAGCTTTCAAACGGATGATGGACCAACAGGTCCTTGGCCCGAATGGCGGCAAAGCAGTCACCATTGAAGTCCAGTATCCGTTCGGGAAAACGCGGCGTGTATGGGCTGAACAGCAGATCAGGGCGGTCATCCACAATCATCTGCTTCAGATCAACCACGCCAATCATGCCTGAATGCACGGCAATTTCTTCAGACGGCAGATCAAGGCCAGAGGCTATGGCCTCGGCCAGTTCGTCCGGTATCCGCTCTTCCATATCAAGATGAATAACAACCCCACGGCGGCGGCGCTTCAGGGCTGTTTCGTAGGAGCGAACCAGATCTTCGGCTTCGTCCTCAAACTCCACATCCGTATCACGGACCACGCGCAGCATGCCGCTTTCGCCCACCGTCAGGCCGGGGAACAGCTTATCCATGCAGAGCGTAATCAAATCTTCCAGCCGAATAAAGCGGATGGTGCGGCTACCGGCTGCATCAGCCTGCTCCGTCGGCAGACGGATAAAACGCTCAACCTGTGATGGCAGCAGAATAAGGGCGTTCATGGCAAACGCGCCGTTTTCAGCCGACAGCAGCCTCAGGCCCAGCGCCAGCCCCATATTCGGGATGAACGGCAACGGATGCGCCGGGTCAACCGCCAAAGGCGTCAGGACGGGGAACACCCGATCCATGAAGCAAGTTTCCAGCCATGCGCGGTCTGTATCCGACAGATCAGACGGATCGCACAGAACCACCCCTGACTGCGCAAGCGCACCCCGCAGTTCCGTCCATATCCGCTGCTGTTCCCGCAGCAGGGTTGCACAGCGTTCGCGCACGGCTTCAAGCTGTTCAACAGGTGTCAGCCCATCTGGGGAAAGGGCAACCAGCCCTTCACGCACCTGCCCCACCAGACCGGCCACGCGCACGGAATAGAATTCATCCAGATTGCTGGCACTGATGGACAGGAACCGCAGCCGCTCAAGCAGCGGATTACGCGGATTATCGGCCTCTTCAACCACGCGTTGGTTAAAATCCAGCCAAGAGAGTTCACGGTTGATGAACCGTTGTGGAGACTCAAAGGTGATTTTGGGGGCAGCAGGTTTTTTACGCGGCGTCCGGGGCGTGCTGCGCGTGGCTGTCCGCCTGCGGGCGGGCGTCCTCGTGGCACTGGCGGATCTTGTTCCCTTTTTCCCCTGTGCCGTCACTGCTGCCGTCTCCCCTATTCATCTTCGTTTTGTCCACACCAAGCCATGCGTGGTGCGTCGTTTATTTTGCCCAAGCAAAGCATACTGCAAAGCGATTGCACAGGAGAAGCGGAGGATATGTTACGGTTTTGTGTCATCACACCCGTCACAAAACAGAAAGGCTCGCAGAGTTTCCCCTGCGAGCCTGCTTACTTATAGACAGCGATAGACTGTAAAGCGCTCAGGCAACCAGATTACAGGTGACCTTTCACCAGTTCGTCTGCCAGAGCCTGATTTTTGTAAACGGACTTCAGGGATTCCAGAATGGCCGCACTATCCACCGCTACGGCGCGGTTGGTGCTTTCATCATAATAGAAATCTCCGCCCAGCGAGTGGATATTACCGTCAAAAATCAGCCCAACAGCATGACCTTTCGCGTCAATAACCGGGGAGCCTGAATTACCGCCGATAATGTCATTAGTAGAGGCAAAATCGAACGGGGTTTTCATATTCAGATGGGCCTTGGCGTCCAGCCATGGCTTGGTCAGTTTGAACGGATCAGACCCGGTTGCCCGGTCATACAGACCAGAGAAATAGGTAAAGGGTTCAATCTGTTTGCCGTTTTCGTCCCAGCCTTTAACCTGACCGAAAGACAGACGCTGGGTGAATGTTGCATCCGGGTAAGAGGACACACCGTCACGCGCAAAGCGAGCTTTTGCCATCGCTTCCGTTGCCTGACGGGACGGCGCAGCAACTTCATCATCCATCCGCTTACGCAGCGCACGGGCCAGAGGCTCAACCTTGCGGGCCAGAACAATCATGGGGTCCTGAGACGCTTCAATCGCCTTGGCCCCACCTTTCCACAATGCCAGACGCACTTTGGGGTCTGCCAGCTTGCTGCCAGTGACCAGCGATACAGCCAGATCATCCGGGGCAGCCTTGCCCAGAACCATTTTCACAATCTCATCATCCGCGCCCAGAACCTGACGCAGTTTGGTGAGAGAGAAAGCAAGTTCGGTCTTTTCAAGGTCAGGATAAACCGGCGCTGTAGAACCAAGTTCCGCTTCAAGCGCAGGCAGACGGGCATCATGATACGCTGTCAGACGCTCGGCATCGGGTTTATGACGTTCGTTGGCAGCACGCACCAGCAACTTGGCGTAGGAGAACAGTTCTCCCTGTAAACCCATTGAGCCTTCAAGCATGGCATAGGGTTTGAAAATCTGCTGTTTGACAGCCAGCGCCTTGGCATTTTTTGCCCACGGGTCGCCATAGATTTTCTTGCGAGAGTCATCTGCGTTAATCCAGTCACGCAGGCTGGCTTCGCTTTTTGCCTTTGCATCCAGCAGTTTGGGGTCAGCCAGAACCGGCACCCGGCCCCGATAGACTTTCAGGCTGTTTTCAATACCGAAAATCCGTTCCTGCGCTTCCTGATGGTGCGCAACGCTTTCACGGCTGTACTGCCACAAAGCCCCATCCAGCGCTGAATAGAGATCTATGACAAATGGCACTGTCATGTTTCTGGAAAACTCAAGGTCTGCCAGCGGCACTTCGCGTTCGGTCGAGCCGGGGTTGCCAGACGTAAAGACCAGTTCACCCGCTTTGGGGCCTTCCGCGTCGAATGGCAGATACGCTGATACCTTGGCGGGTTTGCCGTCTTCATAAACCCGCAGGAACGCCATATCGAGGTCATAGCGCGGGAAATTGAAGTTATCCGGGTCACCCCCAAAGAAAGCGGCGTTCTGGTCAGGTGCCATGACCATACGCACATCCTGATAACGCCGATAGCGGTACAGCGCCGTACGACCACCATGATACAGGCTGATCACATCGCAGCGCCATGTCTTGGCATCTGTGCCTGCACATTCTTTTTCAATAGCGCTTTCTTCAGCCTGACGCGCCTTGGTATAGGCCTCGCCTTCCTTGCCTTTCAGGGCAGCCTGCATCCGGTCTGTTACATCGGTAATGGAATCAAGCTGGTTGAGTTCCATTGCCGGGCAACGCTGTTCTTCAGTCTGGTTTTTAACGCTGTAACCATCCTGAAAATAGTTATGCCCTTTGCCTGAAAGCTGCTGAAGGCATTCATTCGCACAGTGATGATTGGTCATCACCAATCCATCGGCTGATACAAAAGACGCAGAACACCCCAAAGCCAGACGGGCTGAAGCCTTGGTAACGCGTTCAATCCACTCCTTTGACGGTGTGAACTGATAGCGTTCCTGCATCTGTTTTACGGGCAGGTTGTCCATTGTCCACATGCCTTCATCAGCATGGGCATAGGGTACAATAGCTGGCGCACAGGCCAGAATTGCCAGCGGCACAAGGGCACGCCCCAGAATTTTCGCCATTTTTAATACGCTCTCTGCAATAATGTTACACCGTAACATTCGGTAGGCAGACTGTGTATCAGTTCTGACATAAGAGCAAGTCAGCCATGAGAATCATACCACGGCGGTCAAAAGCATTCAGTGAGCTGGTGCCTGTGTCGTCAGGGTGCTCGGTAATACCATATCATCTTCATAGCGTGTTACAGGCTCACTCCTGCTCGGCCTCCTGCGCCAACAAGGTTTCCAGCACGGTACCGGCCAGAGCGCGCGTCACTTTCCCCCCTGCAGCCAAGGCAGCCTGATCTAGCAACGCCGCCATATCCCGGATGGCGCGTGCATTGCGGGGCAAGCGCCGTAACAGCCAGTCGGTTACGGGTTGCGCTACTACAATCTGCCGCTCTGCCAGCAGGCGAAGAAACAGGCGTCGCAATAATTCTTCTTCTGCCTGACCAATGGGCACGGAAGCCGTTGCCCGAACCCGGCTTGCAAGGTCTGGCAGACCGATGGGCCAGCGCGACGGTGCAGAGCGCGCTGCCATGAGCAACGTCATACGCTGTTCCCGCACCAGATTGATCAGATGCAGCAGATCATGCTCATCCCGCACATGGTCCGCATTATCAAGCGCGAGGGCACGGAACCCACCTTCGCTGAATAAATCTGCCACATCGTGGGCATTCAGACGGCTGCCTTCAATAACAGGGGCTCCATGCCGTGCCGCCCAGACCGAGAGCAGATGCGTCTTGCCCGTTCCGCTGTCCCCCCACAACACCATACGACCTTCGGGCCAGCGCCACAGGGCTTCAGCGTCCAACACCCACGCGCGGGCAGCGGCGTTTGACGGTGCAACAACAAAATCAGACCGTCCGAATCGGGGTCGATAGGCAAAGGGCAGTGCAATCTGTTCCGCACGCCCCTGTTCCGCCACACCCTGTGCGCCCGTATCAGAAACCTCTGCTTCTGGCGCATCTCCGTCCTGTCGGGTGCCCAAATCCGCCCCGAGAGCTTCATCTGGCGGGGGGAGGCTGCCAGATTTGGCCTGTTTCCGGGCGTGTGACGCCGTTTTTGTTCCTACAATCCGTTTCATGCCGCTTTGCGTGTCGCGTCTCCTGCCGTAAAGACTACCCGCAGGGAAGCTACCCTACCCTGCCCGATGCATCGACCCCTTATCAGACCAAGAGCACCCGTATGACGTCTCATTCTTCCAGCACTCCATCTTCCGGCCTCACATATCGTGACTCTGGCGTGGATATTGAAGCCGGAGAAGCTTTGATTGACGCCATTCGTCCCGCCGCCAAAGCAACAGACCGCCCCGGCACTATGGGAGGACTTGGCGGCTTTGGTGCCCTGTTTGATCTGAAAGCCGCTGGTTTCAAGGACCCCGTTCTGGTTTCCTGCACCGATGGCGTAGGCACCAAACTGACGCTGGCCATTGATACCAACCTGCATGAAACGGTTGGGATTGATCTGGTCGCCATGTGTGTGAACGACCTGATCGTGCAGGGCGCTGAACCGCTGTTCTTCCTAGATTACTTCGCTACCGGCCGTCTGTCGGTTGACAGTGCGGCAAAGGTTGTTCGGGGCATTGCCCAGGGCTGTGAACAGTCAGGCTGTGCGCTGGTCGGGGGGGAAACTGCTGAAATGCCGGGCATGTATGCCGATGGTCATTATGATCTGGCAGGCTTTTCCGTCGGTGCTGCTGAACGTGGGGCTCTGCTGCCAGCCAATATCGCGGAAGGGGATGCCCTGATTGCCCTGCCGTCTTCCGGCATTCATTCCAACGGGTTTTCTCTGGTGCGGCGTATTGTCGCCGATGCACATTTGGCATGGACTGACCCGGCTGCGTTCGCTCCCGGCAAAACATTGGGGGAAGCATTGCTTGCCCCCACCCGCCTGTATGTTCACCCGGTTCTGAACCTGCACCGCGCAGGCCTTCTGCATGCAGCCGCCCACATTACCGGCGGCGGCCTGCCGGGCAATCTGCCCCGTATTCTGCCTGACGGGCTGGATGCCGTGATTGATGCCGAATGGCCCGTTCTGCCAGTGTTCAACTGGCTGGCCCGCACAGGCAACGTCGCTAATGAAGAAATGCTGCGTGTGTTCAACTGTAGCGTTGGCATGGTGCTGGTAACACACAAGCCGGAAGAAACGCTCGCTGCGCTGAAAGACATGGGCGAAGAAGCCACCCTGATCGGCCATATTGCCAAAGCCACAGACAGCAGCGCAAAACCCGGTTTACGGATGACAGCCTGCCCGGATTTTCACGCAGCATGATGGGTGAAAAAACACCGGTCGCCCTGCTTCTCAGCGGCCGGGGCAGCAATGCCACTGCGTTGATTGAAGCCTGCAACGCGCCTGATTTTCCAGCCCGCATCTGTCTGGTGTTAAGCAACAACCCGGATGCGCCGGGCTTGGACATGGCGCGCAAGGCGGGCCTGCCGACCAAGGCGATTGATCATCGTCCATTCAAAAAAGATCGGGCAGCGCACGAACAGGCTATTCATGCCAGTCTGCTTGAAGCAGGCGCAGAAGCCGTCTGCCTTGCCGGGTATATGCGGTTGCTCACACCTTTTCTGACCACGGAATGGGCCGGCAAAATGCTGAATATCCACCCCAGCTTGCTACCGTCTTTCCCCGGCCTGCATACGCATGAGCGAGCTTTGGACGCTGGTGTGCGTATTCATGGTTGCACCGTGCATCTTGTCACAGAAGGTATGGATGAAGGCCCCATTCTGGGTCAGGCCGCAGTGCCTGTTCTACCGGGAGACACGGCAGACCTTCTGGCAGCCCGCGTTCTGCGGGAAGAACACCGGCTTTACCCCCGCGCCCTGCGCCATTTTCTGGACAAAGCCGCGCCTTCCTGCCAAGCCGATACCGCGTTGCTGGTGGCCTGACCACCTGCGCGCCTTTTTTGACGTTACGCCAGACCCGATAGTGAGTTGATGACAGCAGAACCCCGCCCCCGCAAACCCAGACAGCGCGGCGCGTCCCGCCCGGGAAACGCCCCCCAGCCTGCTGACCCGACGCGGGATGTGGCCTTTGATATTCTGTGCGGTGTGGTTGAACACCGCCGAATGCTTGAAAACAGTCTGTCTCGCTCCGCCACGGAACATGACGCCCCGGCACGAGACCGCGCTGCCGCACACCGACTGGCCGCAGCAACCCTCCGTCATATGGGAACGCTCCGCACAGTGCTGGAACCCTTTTTGCGGAAGGAGCCACCAGAACCCGTACGCGTGGCACTGATGATGGGCTGTGCACAACTTCTGTTTCTGGAAACACCGCCGCACGCCGCAGTCGGCACCACCGTTTCGCTTCTACGCCGCCGCAAGCTGGCCCCTTTTGCCGGACTGGCCAATGCAGTGCTGCGGAAAGTTGCTGACAAAGGCCCCGCATTGCTGGAAGGGCTGGATGAAGCCCGACTGGATATCCCGGCATGGTTGTGGAGTTCCTGGAGCACTCTGGGCAAAGGAGTGCCGCGCGCCATTGCACGCGGTATCAGTCAGGAAGCACCGCTTGACCTTACGCTCCGCCCCGGTGCGACCGCACCTGAAGGCGGTGAGGCGCTTCCTAATGGCTCTATCCGTCTGCCTGCTGGCACCCGCGTTACAGAACTGCCGGGATATGAAGACGGTGCGTTCTGGGTGCAGGATGCTGCGGCCACTCTGCCTGCGCGTCTGTTAAATGCCCAGCCGGGTGAATTTATCGCTGATCTCTGTGCGGCCCCCGGCGGCAAAACCGCGCAGCTTGCCGCAACTGGCGCAAACGTGACAGCCGTTGAGCAGAACGCAAATCGTCTGACCCGTTTGCGCGAAAACATGGACCGCCTGTCCTACCCTGTTGAGATTGTACAGGCCGACGCGGCGACATGGACTCCCAAAGCCCCGCTTGATGCCATTCTGCTTGATGCCCCGTGTTCGGCCACAGGCACGGCACGTCGTCACCCAGATGTGTTGTGGGTCAAACGACCACGCGATCTGACTGCTCTTACTGCCGGGCAAGACCGCCTACTGGCAGCAGCTAAAGCGATGCTGAAACCGGGCGGACGCCTGATTTACGCTGTGTGTTCCTTGCAGGAGGAAGAAGGCCCGGCACGCGCCCGTGCGGCCTTGGCATTTGGGCTAGAGCCATCGCCTTTCACTGCGGAAGAACTCCCTTTCCTGCCAGAAGCCATCACGCCTGAAGGCTGGTTGCGCACGCACCCCGGTATGTGGGCAGACGTTGGAGGAATGGATGGCTTCTTTGTCGCGCGCTTCACGGTGCCAAAGGCATAACAGGGGCACAACGCAGAAAAACTGTTAAATACCGGAAAACACACCTGAACAGAGTTGCGCGTTGTCGCGGGATTGCGGATAACCAGAAGCATGACCACCGCAACGAGCCCTCTTATCGCCCCAAGTATTCTTGCCGCTGATTTCGCCCGTCTGGGGGAAGAAGTGGATGCCATTGTGCAGGCCGGGGCCGACTGGATTCACCTTGACGTCATGGATGGGCATTTTGTGCCCAACATTTCGTTCGGGCCGCAGATTGTCAAAGCGTTGCGCCCCCGCACAAAACTGCCGTTTGATGTGCATCTGATGATCGAACCGGCAGACCCGTATCTTGAGGCTTTTGCCGAAGCCGGGGCTGACCATATTCTGATCCATATCGAAGCCGGGCCACATGCGCACCGATCCCTGCAACAGATTCGTACATTAGGGGCAAAGCCAGGCATTGTGCTGTGCCCTGCCACCCCACCAGAAGCCATTAGTGAAATTATGGATATGGTGGATGTCATCCTGGTCATGACGGTTAACCCCGGCTTCGGCGGCCAAAAGTTTCTTGCCAGTCAGTTGCCGAAAATTAGTCGCCTGCGCGACATGATTACCAAAAGCGGCCGTGACATCCGCCTGGCGGTTGATGGAGGGATTGATCCAACCACCGCCCCGCAAGCCATTGCGGCCGGGGCGGATGTGTTGATAGCGGGTAGCGCCATTTACGCGCAGCCTGACTACAAAGCTGCCATAGAAGCCCTTCGGCCCACAGGCTGAAAAACATGATTTTACCGAAACCATTTTCCAGTCTGCCGCGTTACCTGTGATCGGCTTATCTGGTTGTTTCCTGTTTTCCTCTAGCCCCGGAGCACCCACCATCTGATGCCCCTGCGCCGCTGGACCCGTAATACCCGCCTTGCGCTTGCCATGCGCAACCCATTGGGTGGTTTTGGCCGTGTGCCTGCTGCACCGGCGCTAACATTACGTGACCCCTGGCCCGGAGACCCCATTGTGGGGGAACGGCTGGTGCGCAATCAGACGCTTTTTGAAGGCGAATTACGGAACCTTCAGCACAGGCAATGGGATAATCCGGCATGGCCCGACTCTTATCGTCGCTGGCTACAAAGTTTTGGCTGGCTGCGCGACCTGCGGGAACTGGGGGCGGACTCTGCGCGTATCAAGGCACGCAGTTTGGTCGCAACATGGATTACCATGCCTGCTGCTGAGCGCCCGGTGTCTGATCCGTCCATAACAGGCGCACGGCTTGCAGCGTGGCTGTCTTACTATGAATTTTTTGCCGCTGCGGCTGACGATAGTTTTCGCCAGTCCCTTATGGCCGCCCTTATCATGGAAGCGCGCTCCATCATGGCCCTGATGCCGGATGAAGCCGAGGGCTGGCATGCCCTGACAGCGCTGAAAGGTCTGCTGGCTGTTGCCGTTGCGGTTCCTGACCATCCTGAATTTCTATCCCGCTACCTCAAACTGATTGACGATGAGATTGAGGAACAGATCTTGCCTGATGGGGGGCATAAAACTCGCTGCCCCGAAGACCAGTTTCAGACAGTGCGCGAACTGGCAGAAATGTTGAGCATTCTGCAGACTGGTCGTCTGCCGCTGCCTACCACATTGATGGAAGCAGCAGATCGTGCTGCCCCCGTACTGCGCGCCATGCGGCATGGCGATGGTGGGTTAATGCTGTTCAATGGCAGCATGGAACGCAATGCGCAGTTGATTGAGCATGTGCTAAATCGTGCATCCCGCAGCCGTATTCTGTCAGCCAGCCTGCCAGAAACCGGATACAGCCGTCTGGCCAGTGGTCGCGCCCTGCTGATAGCAGATACCGGCACCTCTGCCCCCACTGGTTACGATAAAACTGCCCATGCAGGTATGCTGTCGTTTGAATTCTCATCTGGCCGTCAGCGGTTGATTGTAAATTGCGGGGCCAGCACGCAGCGGGGCTGGGCGCAGGCCCTGCGACAGGCAGCAGCCCATTCCGTGCTGGAATTTGCCGAGATTTCGCCCATCAGCATTGACCGCGCAGGGGCCGTTACAAAACGGCCGAAGGTGACGCAGGCGCACGCCACGCAGGATGGGGCCCACTGGCTGTATATGACGCATGACGGCTACAAAGCCCAAGGTGGCGGCCTGTATGCGCGGCAGCTTTATCTGGGAAAAGATGGCCAGACACTGCGCGGCGAGGAAACGCTACAGGGCGGCAACCGCGCCGACTATCAGGTGCGTTTTCATCTGCACCCTGACGTCACAGTCGAGCAGGCGGAAAACGGATTTCTCCTCCACACGCAGGAGGAAAGCTGGCTCTTTCAGTCAGACGCACGAGCAAGCGTGGAAGAAAGCATTTATCTGGGGGGACCGCAGCGCGTTCCCTCCTTGCAAATTGTTCTGACACCGACCGCTCCCCCAGAACCAGTGCCCGTTGTCGCAGAGGACATCCCAGAGACTGGCGAGCACATGGAACAGGACGGTCACCCCATATCGGAACCCGAAGCACACGTCGTGCAATCCGGCTATGAAGACCATCCTGACAACTTTTATCAGGATGCCACAGCAGTCGATGCAGCCGACACTTATGGTCAGCAGAACGATTACACACATTCTGTTAACGCCACTCTGCCTGCCACGAGCGAAGATCACCCAATAGAAGCTGCTGTTTCAGCGCCAATCGTAGAACAACCGCCCCACGCCCCGACAGCGGAGGAAGATGATTACGCCCCCATTATGCGTGACCCTCCCCCGGCAGACAGCATTCCGTCCCTGCTGGGCGGGGTAACGCATCTGCACCGGGCTCCTGCCAAACAGCAGCCCAGCATGGCGGAGGCTCTTTTTGCCGAACAGCGGCGGGCACAGGCGGCTGCCGCGCGAGAAGCGCGGAAAGCTGAAGCCGCGCATGCTGCCGCAGAAACCGGCGTGCTGCCGCCACCTTTTGCAAAACAGAATGACCAGCAGCCGTCATTCTGCCCGCCTATTCGCTGGGCGCTTTCTCTGGTGAGTGAATAAGTTTCTGGTCCGTGAAAATTCTTGAAATCACCAACGTCGATTTTTCATTAACTCATTTTCTTCTGCCTTTAATGCGCACATTGCGGGACGAAGGGCATGACGTTGTTGGCGTCTGCGCGGACGGCCCCCTTCTTAAAATGCCGCGAGAAGAAGGCTTCCGAATAGAAACGCTGCCTTTTGCGCGGTCTTTTTCTCCCATCGCACAGGCTCGCGCCTTTTGGGCGTTGCTCAGGCTGATACGGCGGGAAAAGCCGGATATTGTGCATGCCCATATGCCCATCAGCGGTATTCTTGCCCGCGTGGCTGCAAAATTATGTGGTGTGCCGCGCATTGCCTATACGTGCCACGGGTTTCTGTTCAATCAACCTGGGTCCCATGCGCGCCGTGCCCTGGCGCTTGTGCTTGAAAAACTGTGTGGCCATTTGACCGACGTTTTCCTCACCGTTTCGCAGGAAGAAGCAGAAGACGCCCGACGGTTACACATCCACGCCAACCCGATCGCCATTGGCAACGGAAGAGACAGCCGCCGCTTCAAACCTGATTCCGAAGCCCGCAGGCGGATCAGGACGGAACTTGGCACGCCTGAAAGCACGCCCGTTATTATCGTGGTCTCTCGGTTGGTGCGGCACAAAGGCTACCCCGAACTCCTGGAAGCCATGCAAGCTGTACCGCATGCCGAACTCTGGGTAGTGGGGGAACGCTTGCCCTCCGACCATGGCAATATGCTGGATGACTGCTTTGACAGCGCACACGCAGCCCTCGGCCCGCGTCTGAAATGCCTTGGGTATCGAACTGATATTCCTGCCCTGCTGGCCGCCGCTGATATCTTCACATTGCCTAGCCATTTTGAAGGGCTGCCAATGTCCATTATCGAAGCCATGCTGACAGCCCTCCCGGTCGTAAGCACGGATATCAGCGGGCCGCGGGAACAGATTGTGCAAAATGAAACCGGGTTACTTGTGCCCGCAGGCACAGTCGCCCCATTGGCGGCAGCCCTTCGCACCCTAAGCCAGAACCCTGCCTTACGCACCCAAATGGGGTCAGCAGGGCGGCAACGGGCCCTTATGTTTTATGAAGAGCATAAAATTACCGAGCACACAGCCCGATTACTGACGGGCACCATGACAAAATCGGCTTAGGGCCAAACGTCTGCCGGCTTACAGAAAGTTATACAGCTAAACAGCCGCTCTTTATAAAGTTTCAAAATAGATACAGCTTCTCTCTGGAAGGTTCGGCCACTTTTGGAGAAGACTATAAGGAGTTCTGATCACTCTGCCTTCGTGTGTACGGTTTGATGAGAGAAAGCTTAACGGTTATTGCCTCCCGAAGCGGGTCACCGAACACCTTCATCGCCAGCTTTTTTAGACTATAATACTGGGAGTAACTCCCAACGTAACAGTAGAACGCCGCTTTACAGTTATCGTGCTCTTAGCTTCAAAAGGGCAGACTTAACGCTTACGAACGCCTCTGTTTTCTGCGCAAAACAACTATCCTGACGGAATACCCTCTGACCGCTAAAGCTTTTGTCATAAAAAAATACGCGCCGAACTTATTCGGACGCGCATTAAAATACTTTTTACTAACTATTTCAAAGCAACTGGCGGCTTATCGAGTGTCTACTCACGCAAGCAGGCAGAAATTTTAGCGTAATCAGGATGCCTTGTTTGCTGCCGTAACGCCCGTTGTGCCAGCCGCTTTTGGCTTCAGCAGGCGCACGGTCAGACGGGATGGAGACGCTGCGAACCGCGCACCACTGCGTGTGTAGTCCAGACGAATCCGCACGCCGTTATCATTTTCCATTAACTGACCGCTTACACCACGGCCAACGGTTGCTTCACCCGACAGCGCCCAGAATGTGCCTTCAAAATCTTCAATACGCTGAAGGTTATAAACCTTGCCTATACTGTCACCCGAAGAATAGCCGACAGCAGCCGCAGACGCGCCTTTGACAGAAAACGGATACGTGCGACCGCCATAGGTCAGCACACCGCTGCCCCACGTATAACCAACCCCAAGATCAGCAGAGCGTGTGTGAAAAGCGACCTCACCCGTAACAGGCCCAAGCGGTGACTGAGCACATGCGGTAAGGGACCACGAGCCACACAGGGCCAAGGCGGCAACAACGCGAACAGATGCAGAACGCATCAAGAGGCTCCTTACGTCAAACTGGTGAGCCGCTAAAATTCCCCACGGGGTCCAGAGGCAGCTTTTGTCCGTTGTGCCATGTTTTGACGAAAGAAGAAACATGGCAGATTTAACAAATGAACCACAGGAATAAAAACTTTTCCTGGAACCGTTACGAATTCCAAACAGGTTCGCCCATTTTTGAAACAAAAGCCGTATGTGCCGCCAACTCATCAGCCGTTGGCACAACGCGAACAACGTGCCGCTGTGCAGGGCCTTCATAGAATACGGATGGTGCCTGCTGGCCGTCCGCCACCAGCCCCAGACCATGCTGACGGCCGCCCATAAGCTCCAGATAAACGTCTGCCAGCAATTTGCAGTCAAGCAGCGCATTATGGGTAGTTCGGGCCGACAGATCGATGCCAAAGCGACGGCATAAGGCGTCAAGGCTGTTCGGCATGCCGGGAAAACGCTCCCGCGCCATATCCAGCGTATCAACCATGCGGGCCATATCCAGCGGTTTGTAACCGGCCCGTTTCAGTTCAGCATTCAGAAAGCCAAAGTCGAAGCGCGCATTATGCGCAATCAGCGGGTCATCGCCAATAAAAGCCAGAAAGTCGTCCACGACTTCGGCAAATTTGGGTTTACCTTCAAGGTCAGCCGCCGTGAAACCGTGCACCCGTGATGCTTCTTCTGGCACGTCGCGTTCCGGGTCAATCAGCACACGGAAGTTTTTGCCGGTCGGCAGGTCCCCTACCAGTTCAACGGCTGCAATTTCAATCACCCTGTCACCTGTTGCGGGGTCAAGGCCCGTGGTTTCAGTATCAAACAGGATGGAACGTTTCATTGTTTCAATGCCTTGAGTAAGCAGCGCACCTGCCGCCGGGTTTCCGGCAACGCCACGCCAGTCTCTATCACGGTGTCTGCCAGACGTCTCTTTTTCGCATCCGGCATCTGTCTGGCAATCAGCTTGCGGGCTTCAGCCATGGGAAGTCCCCGTCTCCGGGCGACACGCTGGGCCTGTATACGCGCCGGGGCCGATACCACCAGAACATGATCACACATTTTCTGGCCATCCGTTTCAAACAGAAGGGGTACATCCAACACAACCCAGCGCGTTCCCCTCAAGCGGTGTGCTGCCAGAAAACGGTTTCGGGCCTCCCAGACCATGGGGTGCATGACCCGTTCAAGCTGCTTTAACATCTCCGGCCGTTCACTTACGCCTCTTCGCAGAACGGCACGGTCAAGATGCCCATTCTGCACCGCATCAGGCATGATCTGTGCTATAGCGGGCAGCGCCGGGCCATTATCGGCCTGTAACTGCCTGACCGTTGCATCCGAATCAAAAACTGGCAGACCAGCCTTTTGCAGCATGGCGGCGACCGTGCTCTTGCCCATCCCCATGCCGCCCGTCAGCCCAAGAACATGCATGCCTGTATGACGGCGCATTTCCGCCTCCGCTTTTACCTGCCTACTCATTTTTTATACTCAGGCCATGTTACACTGGCTTGGCACAGTTCCTCCGGCATCAAAGCGGCGCCTAAAACGTGGCGCGCACATAGGCTTCCAAATCAGCATCTACTTCAGGGTCTTGCCCAAACCATTCGCGGAAGCCAAGGCGGGCCTGATGCAGCAGCATTCCTAGGCCACCAAGCGTTTTCAGTCCCTGTTGCTCAGCTTCAGCCAGAAGCGGCGTCAGACGTGGCACATAGACAATATCCGCCACAACCAGATGATGGGCTGCGCGCTTTAGATTAGGGCGGAACATTGGGTCCGGGCCACCTTCCATACCCAGAGACGTTGTGTTGACCAGCACATCATACATGCCAAGCTGGGCCTCCCACTCGGCCCATGACACCACGTCCAGCCCCGGCAACGCATCAGCCAGCTTTTCTGCCCGTTCAACCGTGCGGTTGGTCACCGCAACATCCAGCCCCTGATCCTGCAAGGCGGCTGCAACAGACCGCGCAGCCCCACCTGCCCCCAGCAACAGAGCGCGTTTGCGCTCTGTTGCATGAGTATGCGGAAACAGGCCCTCCGCCTTCATGCTATCAACAAACCCGTCCCCATCGGTTGAGATACCACGGATCCGGCCATCTGGCTGAAACACCAGCGTATTAACCGCCCCCGCCCGCTGGGCTGAATGGTCCAGATCGTCCGTTAGGGCGTAGGCGGCTTCCTTATGTGGAATGGTCACATTCGCACCGCGAAACCCGGCAGCCTGTAATCCCCTGACGGCCTGTTCAAAATTATCAGGGTGCACAGGCAACGGCACATAAGCGCCATCAATACCGTACCGCGACAGCCAGTAATTATGCAGAACTGGCGAGCGGGAATGTGAAACCGGCCACCCAAGCACCCCTGCCAGACGTGCTTTGCCGGTTAAAATTTGACGAGGTAGCATCGGGGCTTGCGCAGACTCAGTCATGCTGCCGCTCCTTCCTTGCCTCGGTCGGGAACCACTGTATCTGATCCATACAGATTACAAAATTCGTTCCAGGCAACGGGCAGTAAGCGGGCCAGACGGTCTGCCCATTCTTCCTGACCGGAAGGCTGCTCAATCAGGTCTTGTCTTATTTCAATTTCAACGTGCGGAAGCTGCCGTTTCTCACCATGTGTGGGGATGGTGTAATCAGATGTGTCGGTCAGCGCGTAGGGCTGGTTATCGCCGACACACAGCCCCTCCTGCCGCAGGAGTTCCATCAGGATCACAGCCAGCCGCGAATCATGATTATGCAGCAGGCCTACCTGCCACGGCCGTTTTACGCCGCCCATTTCAGGGGTGAAGCTATGCAACGCAACAACCATGGTTGGGCGACCGGCCTGCAAGCGGGCATCAAGCTCCTGCGTAATGCGGGCGTGATACGGATGTAGGATGGTGTTTTCCCGGTGCGCAATCTGCTCCGGCTGCAAATCCTGATTGGCGGGTACGGGCGTGCCATCGCTGATTTTTACAACAGATGTTCGGTGGCCCGGAGCACGGTTGCAGTCGATAACAAGGCGGGAATAAATCTGTTCAACCAACACGGCTTTAAGCTTTCTTGCCAACGCCCTGCCAACGCCATCTATCCCGATATCCCAGCCAATATGGCGTGCACGATCAGCTTCGCTTACCCCCAGATCACCCAGTTCAGGGGGAATGGCGCGACCGGCATGGTCACTGACCAACACAAAGGGGCCGCCGCCATCCGTTCCATAGACTGCAAAACAGGGGGCTTCCTTCACATCCGTGCCAGTCATTCTGCCCATTTACTCCGTCTGGGTTGAGTTGAAATTCAAAATAGCTGCCCGAACTGAAAGTGTCAGAACGAGCAGCTTGGTCGCATAAAAAATCAGGGCAACAGCGTTACCCTGATGCTTGCGTCAGATCAGCTTACGGCCTTGGGTGATGACACGAACACACCCACTTCATCCGCGCTTTCACGCACCAGCCCAGCGTCATCACGCGCAAGACCTTCAGCATCCAGACCGGAGTCGTCCAGCGCATAGACCAGATAAACCGGGTCTGTGCCATTCAGCGATTCTTCACCGCCCTGCGCATAATCACGCACGGCCACGTAGTCAGCGCCGCGCATGCTGGTTTCCAGCCGACGCACGGCATCAATGGCGGTGGGTGCGCGCACTACTTCGAGCAGAATATTGGTGCCTGGATCAATAACGCCAAAGGTTTCCAGCTTTTTTGTATCAGTCATTATCAAGATGCTCCTGAAATTACGGTGTCTGTGCCGCATAAGGATAAAGGCAGCATTGGCGCACAAAAACCGTTGCGCACAACAGGGCAGCCCCGCCCCCATGACAGGCGTGAATTGCATCATGCCCTGCGTCTAGCGTTTGCGCCACAGGGCACGCATCAGTAGGGTGCGTGCTTTCGTATCAGGTTGAAGGACACGGGTTGGGGCATGACATGTCTCTGAGCAGCGAAAGCAAGACAGAAAACGCATCGCAGAAAGATGCCAACATGCAATGGGGCGGACGCTTTGCCGGTGGCCCTTCAGAGATCATGCAGGCCATCAACGCCTCCATCAGCTTTGATAAAGCCCTGTGGAAGCAGGATATTGCAGGGTCTTTGGCGCATGCCGCCATGCTGGCCCATGTCGGCATTATCTCGCAGGAAGATGAAGCGGCCATTCGCAAGGGTCTGACCAGCATCGGGCAGGAAATCGAAGCCGGACGCTTTGAGTTCTCTGAAGCGCTGGAAGATATTCATATGAATATCGAAGCGCGCCTGTCCGACCGTATTGGTGAACCCGGCAAGCGGCTGCACACAGCCCGTTCACGCAATGATCAGGTGGCAACAGATTTCCGCCTGTGGGTGCGCGATGCGCTTGATGGGCTCGACCAGCAGGTTGCGTCCCTGATGCGGGCGCTTGCCACACGGGCAGAAGAACATGCGGCAGACCCCATGCCCGGCTTCACCCATCTTCAGACAGCCCAGCCCGTCACCTTTGGCCACCATCTGATGGCCTATGTTGAAATGCTGGCGCGTGACCGGGGCCGTCTGGCTGATACCCGTAAACGACTGAATGAATGCCCGCTGGGTTCTGCCGCGCTGGCAGGTACGTCGTTCCCCATCGACCGGAAGATGACGGCTGGCCTGCTGGGGTTTGACCGGCCGACCGCCAATTCGCTGGATTCCGTGTCTGACCGTGATTTCGCGCTGGAATATCTTTCTGCGCTGTCCATCATGGCGATGCATCTGTCCCGTCTAGCGGAAGAAATTGTCATCTGGTGTTCGTCACCTTTTTCTTTCATTCGCCTGTCTGACGCGTTCACGACCGGCTCATCCATCATGCCGCAGAAGCGCAACCCGGATGCGGCTGAACTGGTGCGCGCCAAAACCGGCCGCATTACCGGTAGCCTTGTCAGCCTGCTGACTGTTATGAAGGGCCTTCCTCTGGCCTATGCAAAAGACATGCAGGAAGACAAGGAACCTGTTTTTGCGGCAACGGACGCCGCAGCGCTGTCCCTTGCCGCCTGTGACGGCATGATCCGTGATATGACGGCCAATACCAAACAGATGCGGGCACTGGCAGGATCGGGCTTCTCCACCGCCACAGATATTGCTGACTGGCTGGTACGGGTGTTGAAGGTGCCATTCCGCACTGCGCACCATGTGACAGGTCGCCTTGTGGCAAAAGCCGAGGAAAAGGGCGTTGATCTGGCAGCGCTTTCGCTTGCAGACATGCAGGCTGAAGAACCCGGCATTACGGAGGATATTTACTCCGTTCTGACGGTTGAAGCGTCAATTGCCTCCCGCACCAGCGAAGGTGGTACAGCGTCAGCCAATGTTTTGAAAGAAGCGCAGAAATGGCTGAAAGCGCTTTCACCGGAAGGCAAATCCGCATGACCCGCTATCTGTTGGGTTTTCTGGCCCTTGTGCTGCTGGCTCTGCCCCTGAGTGCCTGTGGCAAAAAAGGCTCCCCTCACCCACCGGGGCCGTCCGAGAGAGTTATCTACCCGCGGACCTATCCGCCAAACGACTGACAGACCACAAACATCTGCACCTGTGTCCGCTTTCACCGTGGGCAAGGGCGGGTGTTTCTGGCATGATCAGGGCTAGATTTTTCTACGCTTTTGCCCCCAGCGGCAAAGGCTGGCGGCATTCCAGTGCCGTTTTGCTGTTTCGCTCTGTGCCTTCTGATAACGAAGGTACGCTGTCTTTTATGTTTCCAAGGCTTCAGAGACCCAATGGCCGACGCACTTCCTTATACTGATGCAGACCCCACTGTTGCCGAACTTCTGGCCACGCATCCTCACCTGAAAATGGATGTGCAAAGCGGGCTTATGCTGGAAGATGTTCCGCTGAATGCCATTGCCGATGCCGTTGGCACCCCCTGTTGGGTTATTGGCGCGGGCACCCTTCGTGCCCGCATGCACCGCCTGCGCACGGCCATGCAGCAGGCAGGGCTGAACGTCGCCATTCATTACGCCGTCAAGGCGAACGATCATCTGGCTGTCCTCTCGCTGCTGCGGGCCGAGGGCTACGGGGCCGATATTGTCAGCGGTGGCGAACTGGCCCGTGCCATAAAAGCAGGCATGCCAGCCGACCGCATCGTCTTTTCAGGTGTTGGCAAGGCCGATGCCGAATTGGAGCAGGCTATCGGGTTAGGCGTTGGCCAGATCAATGTTGAAAGCGCTGAGGAACTGGATGTTATTTCCACCATTGCGCAGAAACTCGGGAAAACAGCCACTGTAACGCTGCGCGTAAACCCGGATGTTGACGCCAAAACCCACGCTAAGATCACCACCGGGCTGGCTGCCAATAAATTCGGTATTCCCTTTGATGATGCAGCATCTCTCTACGCGCACGCTAAAAGCCTGCCCGGCATTAACGCGGTTGGTTTTTCAACGCATATTGGCAGCCAGATCCTGTCTATGGCCCCATACCGTGCGGCCTATGCCCGCATGGCGGAACTTGTGCAGACTGTGCGCGCTGCCGGCCTGACTGTTGACGTCATTGACTGCGGTGGCGGCCTTGGCATTTCGTACCGTAATGAACCAGAAGGTCAGCCTGAAGCCTTGGCCGGAGCAATAAAGGCTGAACTGGGCCACCTGAATGTACGACTGGCCATTGAACCCGGCCGCTGGCCCATTGGCCCCGCTGGTGTGCTTCTGGGCAGCGTCATTCTGCACAAGGCCCGTGGCAATGAAGCCCCTTTTCTGGTGCTTGATGCTGCCATGAATGATCTACTGCGCCCCAGCATGTATGATGCGTGGCATGGTATTCTGCCCCTCAGTGCGCACGAAGCCGCTCTCCCGGCCACACATGCCCATGTTGTTGGCCCCGTATGCGAAAGCGGAGATACCTTTGCCCGCGACCGGCTGCTGCCCCCTATGAAACGCGGTTCACGCGTAGCCATTCTGGACACGGGCGCTTATGGTGCGGTTATGAGCTCCACTTACAATAGCCGCCCCTTTGCCACCGAAGTGTTGGTTGAAAACGGCACATGGCAGGTTATTCGCAAGCGGCAGACCATTGACGAACTATGGCAGGATGAAACTGTGCCCACCCACCTCGCCGAGACCGTATGAAGACAGGTGATCTGAAAAACGATCTCGCGTCTTCCACGGCGCAGGGCGGCTCTTTAGCCGCACGGCTGGCAACAGCCCGAAAAAACGCAGCCTTTGTGCTGCGCACAGAACGCCTGTGGCCTGCCCTGCAACGCACCACAGGTCTGTTGGGGCTTTATGTTCTGGCTGGGCTGGCCCGCCTGCCCCAACATCTGCCAGACGGGCTGCGTCTTGTAACCGTCGCAGGCTGGCTCAGCCTGTGCGGGTGGCGGCTACACCGTGACCTGTCAAACCTGCGGCCACCGTCCCGCCATGCCATAGACCGCCGCATTGAACAGGCTTCTGGGCTTTCCAACCATCCGCTCGCCACGCTGACTGACAAACCCGCCGGACAACCTGACGCGATCACAGCCTCTCTTTGGCAGGCCCATCAGCATCGGGTTCTGGCATCCCTTGGTCACTTACGGGCTGGTTGGCCCACTCTTTGGCCTGCAACACCCTTCCGGCGCGTAGCGGCTGGGGGGCTTGTAGTGGCTTTGATTGCGGGATGCATTGCTGCAGGGTCATCAGCCCCCGGCCGTGTGCTGGCAGCGTTCATTCCCGGGCGGGACGACCCGGATGTTCCTCTGCCGCATGTTGAGGCCTGGATAACGCCCCCGGCCTATGCCCCGGATGCTCCTGTCTTTTTAAGCACCGGCACACCATCCCCATCCGTGCCCGAAGGGGCGCGCCTGACAGCCATTGTGACTGGGCTTGCCACACACCCGATTGTGCGCAGCGGCAACGGTATGGTGCTGACGGATGAAGCCCATCGGGCTCTTGATACAAAAAGCTGGAAGCTGGATGTCACACTTGGCCATACCGGCACAGTCCGCCTTGCCGCTCGCGGTCGCACATTGGCCCAATGGCCGGTCACCATACTGCCTGATGCAAAACCTACCGCCGCATGGGGGCCAAACCCGGGAGCAGGCAAAGGGGACTGGCGCACACGCCTGCCGTATGAAGCTGCCCACGCCTATGGTCTGGCATCCCTGACGGTTGAACTGCATCTGGTGCATCCCGGCAGAGGCCCTTCCCGCACGCTGACTGTTCCCCTGCCCCTGACCGGCCACCCAAAAACGGCAAAAGGGATCATCACGCCAGATCTGTCAGAAGACCCATGGGCGGGTGAAGACGTTAAAGGCACGATTGTTGCCCGCTCTATTAGCGGCCACGAAGGCCGAAGCCAGACTGTCGCTTTCAGGCTCGGTGCACGGGTTTTTCACTCACCCGTAGCGCGGGCCGTGCTTGATCTCCGCAAACGCTACGCACTTGGGCGCGAAACGCGCAGTAGTGCGGCAACCGATCTGGCTGCCTTGGGCGAGACACCCGGTCCGATTAACGACCATACAGGCATGTTCCTGAACCTCACCAGTATTGTCGCCATGCTGGAAAACGAAGACTTGAGCGATGATGCCGCGCAGACGGGGGCCGTGGGCCTTCTCTGGGATCTGGCGCTGGACATTGAAGACCGACGCAATGGGGATGACGCCTCGGCTCAGGCGTCGATTGATGCACGGGCGGCGCAGGCGGCGGTTGCCCAACAACTGCGCCATATGCGTGAAGATGGTAAACAGGACCAGCAGTCCCGCGCCGAACTGGAAAACCGATTAAGCGCCCTGAAAGACGCCATTGCCCGTAAAATGCAGGCGCTTGCAGCACAGGCCATGCGCGAGCATACCGCCATTCCTGATCTTCCGGGCCTGTCCCGCGCTGGCGATAAGGCTTTTTCCAATCTGATGAAAAAATTGCAGAGTGACGCTGCCAACGGTCGCTCGGGCGATGCGCTTGAGCGTCTTCAGCAGATGGAAGACGCAACCGAACGGATGCGCAATGCCACACCACAAGATATGGCCGCCCTCGCCCGTCAGATGGTTGCGCAGCAGAAAGCGCAGGAACAGGCTGCCGCCCTGCGTGATCTGACTGGCAAACAGACATCGCTGCTTGATCATGCCCAATCACGTCTGGACGAGGTCTTGCGCGCACGCTCCCGCCAGCAGAACGCACTGGAAGACGATGGCGGCGATGGAGATCAGGACTACGGCGGTATGTCCACGTCTGAACTGCTACGCAGGCTTGGCCTGCCCCAGCAACCCTCGTCGGGTTCAGATCAGCAATTTGGGCCACCAGCCCCCGGAATGGACGCGTCGCCCCCAGCCGGTCAGGATGAACCATCCGCACAAACCATGATTGACCCGGCCAAAGCGGAACAACAGGCTGCCGCACGGCGGACAGACCGCGCTACCCAGCGTGCACTCGAACACGCGCTGGATGAACTGAAAGACGAATTCAAGGAACTGACAGGCAAGACTCCTGCTGCGTTTACTGATGCGCAGAAAAGCATGAAAGACGCCCGCAAGGCCCTGAACGATGGAGAAGATGCCGCAGCCGCCACAGCGCAGGAAAAAGTGCTTGAAGCCCTGCGGAAAGGCCGCCAACAAATGCAGGACGCCATGAAGGGCGACGGTAAAAGTTCGGCCCCCAGCTTTATCCCTGCTTTTGGCTCCAGTCAGGGCGATGGCAACGGACAGCAGGGTCAAGGCAATGCTGAAAACGGAGATGGCGGATCAAACCCGTCAGACGATTCTGACGAAAGTGACGAGCAGGATAAACAGCAGGGCAAGCGCGACCCGCTGGGACGTCGGCTGGGTGAAGGCGGTGATCAGGCACCCGATGATGGAACACATGTGCCCGATACGGTTGCCCGGCAGCGGGCCCGCGAAATTGAACAGGAACTGCGCCGTCGCGATTCAGATCGCACTCGTCCACAGCAGGAACTCGATTATCTTGATCGGCTGCTAAAGCCATTCTGAACCAGTGGTGCCTTGTCTCTGCGCCATAAAATACCTAAGGTTGAGCAGTTTTTATTCTAGCTGTGAGTACCATTATTTATGGCCCGTTTTCTTGTTACCGGTGGCGCCGGGTATGTTGGCAGCCACGTTGTTCTTGCCCTGCTGGATGATGGGCATGACGTTGTGGTGTTTGACAGCCTGCGCACCGGCCACCGGGCCGCAGTGCCTGAACAGGCAACATTTGTGCATGGGGACCTGGCCGATCTGGATTGCCTGAACAAGGTTCTGTCAGAAGGCCCGTGGGATGGTGTTCTGCATTTTGCTGCACTGTCTCTGGTGGGTGAAAGCATGCAGGACCCCATGCTTTATATGTCCGCCAATGCGGGCATCGGGTTTGGGTTGATTGATGCCTGCGTGCGTCATGGCATCAAACGTTTTGTGTTTTCCTCCACAGCGGCCCTGTTCGGCTCTGCCGGAGACGCACCGATTGATGAAGATACTCCCGTCGATCCGGGTTCTCCTTACGGGGAAAGCAAATATATGGTTGAGCGGGCCCTGTATTGGGCAGACCGCATTCACGGCCTGAAAAGCGCCTGCCTGCGCTACTTCAATGCCGCAGGGGCAGACCCCGCAGGCCGTGCGGGTGAAGACCACAGACCGGAAACCCATCTTATTCCGTTGGTTATTGACGCTGCCCTTGAACGCCGCCCGGCCTTGACCCTGTTCGGTCAGGATTACCCGACGGCAGATGGCACATGCGTTCGCGATTATGTGCATGTGACTGACCTTGCCCGTGCTCATCTGGCCGTTCTGCCGCTTCTTAACGAAAAGAGCGTAACTTTTAACGTTGGCACAGGGCGCGGCAATTCAAACCGGGAAATTATTGACAGCGTAGCGCGCGTGACCGGATTAGAAGTTCCTTGGAAAGCGGGTGACCGTCGCCCCGGTGACCCCCCGTGCCTTGTCGCCAGCCCCAAACGTCTGATGGAAGCAACCGGCTGGGCTCCTGAATTTACGGACATCGACCGGATTGTGGAGACCGCTTACGCTTGGCGTAAGGCGCACCCACAAGGTTATGGCGCGTAATTTTTTCTCCTTTTGGCCATCCTGCCATTTTCTTGGCAGGATGGTTTCTGGCGCTGCCGCCCTGCTTTTTACGTGCAGCGCCGTCCATGCGGAAGGGCCTGCCTATCGCACCCATCTGGCAGGCGTTGGGCAAAACGACCCCCGAACGCGTGTGGATGTTACCCAGATGCCGTGGTCAGCTATTGGCCGGGTGCAGACCGAGCTTGGCAGCCGCTGCACGGGATTTCTGATCAGCCCTGTTTTGGTTGAAACCGCTGGCCACTGCCTGTGGCTTTCCCAGACAAAACGCTTCATACGCCCATCAAGTGTTCACTTTTTGCTGGGCTACAGCGGGAACCATTTCGTGGCGCATGCCCGCGTCATTCGCACCATTCTACCGCCCGATTATGCGACGGATAAGGAAGCCGCAACAGCCGGGTTAGACCACGCAACATTGGTGCTTGATCACCCGATTGCGAAGCCCGAAAATGTTTTCCATGTTACAGCCTCAACTGCGGATATTGCACCCGGCACATCTGTGCTGCTTGGCGGGTACGAACAGAACCAGCCTGACATTATAAAGGCTGATCTGAACTGCCATATTACTGGCCTGTCAGACGACCAGAACGGGCACCCATTATTCACGCACGATTGCGCTGGAACACATGGCAGCAGCGGTGCCCCTGTCCTCACCAAAACAGCGCAAGGCTGGCAGGTTCTTGGGGTGCAGGTTCAGGCCAATACTGCGGGGAATGGTGGTCGCGCCGTACCCTTGTTGAATACCGCGGTGCCATAATGCGCAAGATCAAGGACAGCACCCTCTGTTTGACAGAAACTGACCCAACTCTTTTTGTCTAGGGAAGGTCCGCATCCATGTTTGCAATGCGCCTGCACAAACCCGGCACTCCTCTACAATGGGAAGAACTCCCGGACCCCATACCTGGCCCCGGCGAAATTCGGGTAAAAGTGCTTGCCTGCGGTGTCTGCCGCACAGATCTGCATGTTGTGGATGGAGACCTGACGCACCCCCAGTTACCTGTTACACCCGGCCATGAAATTGTCGGGCGGATTGATGCGCTGGGCGTTGGCGTTTCCACTCTTGCCCTTGGGCAACGGGTCGGTATTCCCTGGTTGGGGCACACTTGCGGTCACTGCCCCTACTGCACCAGCCATCATGAAAATTTGTGTGACCATCCCGTTTTTACCGGATACACGCGTGACGGCGGGTATGCCACCATGGCCGTTGCTGACGCCCGGTTTGCCTTCCCTTTGGGTGAGGACGGATCAGATATCGATCTTGCCCCACTGCTATGTGCCGGGTTGATTGGCTGGCGGTCACTGGCCAAAACCGGGGATGCGCAAAAAGTCGGCCTCTATGGGTTTGGTGCGGCAGCGCATATCATAGCGCAGGTGCTGGTCTGGCAGAAAAAGGAAGTCTTCGCCTTCACCCGGCCCGGCGACACAAAAACACAAAATTTTGCCAAGACGTTGGGGGCAAAATGGACGGGTGGGTCTGACGAACAGCCGCCAGAGCCTCTGGATGCCGCCATTATTTTTGCGCCAACAGGCAGTCTGGTGCCTGCGGCTTTGAAAGTTCTGCGAAAAGGCGGAAAAGTTGTATGCGCGGGTATCCATATGAGCGAAATCCCGGCTTTTTCCTATGATACTCTGTGGGAAGAACGGGAAATCGTCTCGGTGGCGAACCTGACACGACAGGATGGGCTCGATTTTCTGTCTTTGGCACCAAAAATCGGTATTCGCACAACAACCACCCGTTATGCACTGAAAGATGCGAACCAGGCGCTGGATGATTTACGGCATGGGCGCTTTGATGGGGCCGCTGTTCTGGTGCCGTAATGCTCGTTTATCGTGGGACGTTTTCACACCCTTCAAGGGGCTCTTTTTCCACTGCCTTTAGAACAGCCTCCAGCAGCCCCGGAAAGCGGCTATTCAGTTCAGCATCACGCAGGCGGTTCATGTGCGTTGTTCCGATAATTTCCGTGTATACAACACCCGCTTTTCGTAACACCATAAAATGATGCGACGTTGAGGATTTGGGCCTTCCCCCTTGTAGCGGCGCGCACGGCTGGGGCTGGGCGATAGCCAGTTTGCGCACCACGGACAACCGATACGGATCAGCCAGTGCGTGCAGAACGGCTATCAGGTCAAAATCCTCAATCGGTGGGTGGTCATACTGCTTCATGATTTCTCTTTACCGCGAGGGGCTTGCAGAACTCAATAGTTCGACTATATTCGAACTATTGAGTTTTCAGAGTATCGCACAAAAAGAGAGTTATCATGTCAGGTCTTTTTCAGCCTTATACGCTTAAGGATATTACCCTGCGAAACCGCATCATGGTTGCGCCCATGTGCCAATACATGGCGCACGATGGTGTTCCCAATGACTGGCATGCCGTGCATTACGCATCCTTGGCCCGTGGTGGTTCGGGGCTTGTGGTGGCCGAAGCCACCGCCGTTTCCCCCGAAGGACGCATTACCCCAAACTGCCTTGGCCTGTGGAACGATGAACAAGCCGCAGCCTTCTCCCCTATTGTCGAAAGTATCCGCAAGGCCGGTGCGGTACCGGGTATTCAGATTGCCCATGCAGGCCGCAAGGCAAGCGCAAATATCCCGTGGGAGGGAGACGACCACATTCCCGCAACTGATGCGCGAAGCTGGCAGCCTATCGGCCCCTCCCCCATTGCATTTGGCGCCAACCTGCCCCGCACCCCGCAGGAAATGACCTTAGAGGACATTGCGCGCGTCCAAGCAGATTTTGTCAAAGCAGCGGAACGCGCCAGAGACGTTGGGTTTCAATGGCTGATGCTCCATTTTGCCCACGGCTATCTGGCACAGAGCTTCTTTTCCGAACATTCCAACCAGCGCACCGATCAATATGGCGGGTCAGCCGAAAATCGCGCCCGTTTTCTGATTGAAACGCTAGAAGCTGTTAAGAAAGTCTGGCCCGAAAACCTGCCCCTGACGGCGCGCTTCGGCGTGATAGAGTTTGATGGACGGGACGAAGAAACATTCAAGGATTCAATCAGCTTTTTGAAAAAACTTCGTGCATCCGGCCTCGATTTTCTGGATGTCAGCATCGGTTTTTCCACCCCGGAAGCCCAAATACCGTGGGGACCTGCATTCATGGGACCGTGGGCCAGCCAGGTCGGTAAGGAAACAGGGCTGCCCGTTTCAACGTCATGGTACATCAGCGAAGGCAGACAGGCAGACGCCTTAATCCGCACTGGCGGCCTTGATATGGTTTCAATCGGACGCCCCTTACTGGCCGATCCACATTGGCCCTACGTTGCGGCCCGTGCAGTCCATAATAAGGAAGCCGCCACTCTGCTGCCTAAACCCTACGGGTGGTGGCTGGCAAAATATCAGTAAAATACGCCTGATAATCGAAAAGCTGTTTAGCTGGCTTTCTTAACCAACACCCGGCAGCAACACGATCTTGCTGCCGGGTGTGCCTGCTTTCTTATGATTTTTTCGCTAAGCCGACACATTGGTCCGGCCCCGGAAACTCCCGGCTCCGCACGGCTGTTGCATAATCGGCAACGGCTTTATCTACCTCTGCTCCCAGATTGCCAAAACGCTTCACAAAACGCGGGGTAAAATCGGAGAAAAGACCCAGCATGTCTTCTCCCACCAACACCTGCCCCCCACAGGCCGGGGAAGCACCGATACCAATGGTAATCGCAGGCACGGCTTCAGTAATGGCCCGTGCCAAAGGCTCCATGGTACTTTCTATCACCATGGCAAACGCGCCAGCATCCGACACTGCTTTGGCGTCCTGCATAATCTGATCCGCTTCATCGCCACGCCCTACTGTTCTGAAGCCACCATGGGTATGCACGGCCTGTGGTTTCAACCCGATATGCCCAATGACCGGAATACCGCGCTGGGTCAGAAACCGGATGGTTTCAGCCATTTCGACCCCACCTTCCAGCTTGACGCATCCGGCCCCTGTGCGCGCCATAATATCGGCTGATGTTCTGAACGCCTGCTCCGGGCTTTCCTGATAACTGCCAAACGGCAGGTCGATAGCAACACAGGCCCGCTGACTGCCCCGTATAACAGCCTGACCATGGGCAATCATCATGTCAGTTGTCACGGCCAGCGTTGAGTCCATGCCATACACCACCATACCCAACGAATCCCCCACCAGCAGAAGATCACAATGGGGGTCCATCAGCTTTGCCATGGGGGCTGTGTACGCCGTCAAAGCAACAACCGGGGTCTCCAACGCGGCGAGAGAGCGCGGAGTATGCCGTTTGGTCGCACCATGTTTGCTCAAAAAAATATCTCCCGCTCAAGAATTCAGCACTGCCGCACCATCACCGAGAAGCCGACACTCTGTCCACCCGCTCAAGAGAATGTTTTTTCAAGAAACCGGAAAGAGAATGGAAACTGGGCATTGACAACAGCCACCCCGCCCGTTAGTTCACTGCTCAACAAGACGGAAGGGTGCCCGAGTGGCTAAAGGGGGCGGACTGTAAATCCGCTGGCGTACGCCTACGTTGGTTCGAATCCAACCCCTTCCACCAGTCTCCAAAAATCCAATGAAATCAATGGTTTATAACTTCCCATCGGTAACACCACATACCGTGTCGGTAGTTGTTCAGCGGTAGTTCTTCACATGCCAAAGAAGCCCACCTCAAGGGCGGCCAAGAAGGACGCTGAAGTGTTTGGATTGAAACGTGCAGCCAGTGGCCTTTGGTCCGCTCGGCTCTCCATTCCCCGTGATCGCTGGCATGACGTGGGGCTGGCCTATCAGACGAAATCAGGCATCCGTCAGGAGTTCCTGAAATCTCTGCAAACCCATGACAAGCAAGAAGCTATCAGACGGCGTGGCAAGGCTCTTGATGCCCTCCGTAATCAGGTGAATGGCAAGCTGGAAGCAATCGGCAAGAAGACCTTGTCAGGCGATTGGACACCAGATTGGGCCACACCAGAGAAAGCCGTTGAGGCTGGGCTGCACTACCGTCAGCAGATTGAGCAGGCTTCGGACGCATATGACCCAGCAGAGGACTATGAGGCCTGCACGGTCGCTGAGGGTGGACCAAATAGCGAAAGGGAGCATGTTCGGTCGGTTGTGACTGACCTTGTTCTGGAAGCAGCAGACAAACTCCCTCCGGCTGAAAGCCAACGCTATCTCAAGACAGTCATGGGCATGGTGGACGGCACCCACACGCCTCTTGGGCCATTGCTGGACCGCTGGGAAGCAGAGAGAAACCTGACCATCAGCAAGTCATCACAGGCAATGGACAAGACTGCCATCAAGCAGTTTGCCACCTATGTCGCTGAATATGATGAAGAGAGGCAGGGCATCACTGTCACCAATCCGGTGAACCATCTCCGAGCAAAAAGCATTGAGAGTTTGGAACTGAGGATGCTTGGCGGCTTCTCTGAGTGGCTGCTGGGCACGGCTGGGCTTCATCCAAAGACCACGGCAACCCGTATCAGTTCAATGAAGATGCTCTGGCAATGGTGCATCCGAAAGCATGTCATCGCTGGGCCGAATCCGTGGGATGGAGCAACCAGTGGTCTGAAGCAGCAGGCAGCACGGCAAGGCAACCCGAAGCGCCGTGAGTTCTCTGAAGATGAACTGCTGGCACTCTTTGCTGCTAACCCTGCTGAAAGACGCTGGGCATGGGGAGAAGCTATCCGTGACCTGATGCGCTTGGCGTTGCTGACAGGTGCCAGAGAGAACGAATTGTGCAGCCTGACAGTGGACAGGATTGTGCAAGTGAATGGTGCCAGCCTGCTTGGCATTGCGGTGATTGAGGAAGACGCGAAGACCGTCAATTCAATCAGAAAGATTCCTGTTCATCCTCTGATCAGACCAATCATTGAAAGAAGACTGGCTGCTGCAAAGGCCACAGGACAACCAGACGCTCCCCTATTCCCTGAGTGCAAACCGGGTGGCGTGGGAAAGAAGCGCAGTCACTATTTTGCCCAACGCTTCACGGACTTCAGACGGGAAGTTCTTGGGGATGCTTCTGACAACGTGGTGACTTTCCATAGCTTCAGGAAATGCTTTGGCACGTTCATGCGGAGGGCATCGGTAGCCGGTGTGTCTGAATGCCAGCTATCGGTTGCTCAAAAGCTGATGGGCCACAAGCCACAGACCATCACTGAGTCCGTTTATATGGAACAGGACATGCCGTGGCCTACCTATGAAGCGGCAATTCTTGGCATGGTGGACAAGGGTGTGCCTGAGCGAGTGAGGGAAGCCCTGAGTGCTTGGTGCCGCTAGGCGCGGTTGAGCGGCCTAACTGAAAGCCCACACAGA
>JAEIHY010018856.1:0-18954 GCA_018904565.1 Drosophila tsacasi
GAGAAGATGGCAGAGTGAGAGCTTTGCGAGAAACAACAAAACGTGTGCTTTGAAAATAAAGAGTAATTCTCGCACAGGATACAACAAAACAATCGTACGCTCTGAGCTAATTGAAGCGATAAAGCAGGTTGCAAACTGCTCTCTCGCTTTATCGCTTGAGCTCGCAACTCGCTTCGCTCTCACTCTGACATCCTTCGAGCGATTGCACTTAAAAATGCATGGCATGCAGTGATTTATCGCTCGTTCTCGCCCCATATTATCGCTTCGCTTCAGAACAAATATTCTTAAGCATTCCACCTTACCTCAACTCAGCTCCTCCCCAAGACGCCGACTCTATCATGAATCCCTTGGCGCATTTGAAAACCAGCTCCGCTCGCCTGATGCACCACTGGACCGTCATATCCTCGCTCATCTCGTGCCGCAGCAGCGCCGGAATGGTCAGCGTGGTAATGTCATGCCTGCTCGCCGTCTTCAGAATATTTCTTAGCCCCAAGATCACGGGATGCCGGGAGTTTATCTCACTGGGACTGTTGATGGGTTCGTCCGATATCAGATGGAATATGACGTGGGACTGCGAGAGATTCGAGTGCTTCGTGATGAAGAAGTCGCCCGTCTTCAGTCTGGGTACGTGCTTTTTTGTCGGCGAGGACGTGGCACTGTCTTCTGCGCTGCTGCTATTACTATTGCTGCTGCTGGTGCTGGAATCGCCGGTGCTTAGACTACGAATCTGCTTCTCGATGTTCTCTAGTTGCACGTCCATCTGCTCGAAGTGGAACTCGGTGGATTTGTTGGCGTTCTTGATGATGTTCTTGTTGGCCTGCGCCTGAATGGATGGCGTCAGCACCACGACACCGCACAGGGAGCTGGAGTACAGACCCAGTGCCATGTTCAAGCCATTCAGACTCTCCTCGGCGTGCAGCGGACTGCACAGTTCCGTGACATTGGCGCTAAGGATGCGGATGTTGTGCATGTGCTTCAGCTGAGAGCCCAGGTGGATGGTGAAGCTCTCCTCCATTGACGGTTGCTGCGAAACGAACATCGAAGAGCGGTTGCCCAGCGGCGTGGCCACCGGGGACACCTGGAACATTTGGCTAACTTGACTCGTGATCCAGTCCCGATACTCGTTCTTCTGATGACCCATCATAGCCTCCAGCTCTGATTCGTAGCGCTTGCGCACGAAGTTCTGGGTGGTGTACTGCTGGGCCAGGAGATTGTTGATGTCATCCGAGGTCGTGGTAATATCCAGCTGGTTTATCTGGCTGTCCATCTCCTGCTGCTGCGAGTTGTTCAGCGTCTCCACCTCACTGTCCATGTGCTCGGTCATATCTGCCACAACCTTCGCATAGGTCCGCTCCCGCTTGAGGATATCCTCTAGCGAGGAGGAGTGCACCAGCCTATGAAAGCTCTGGGCGAATATATCGGCGTCGCTGGGTCCCACGCGATCCGCGAACTGCAGCAGCTCCTCCTTGTACAGACGCTCTGTGTTCCGCACTATAGCTTCCAAGTCCAACTCCTCGTCGGCAGCCTGATTGAGGAGCTTCTCGGCATGGTCATCCAGAAACCTTTGCTGTTCCGTGTCCACGAACTCTTGCAGCTGCTCCTCCAGGCCTGTTCAAATAATTTTACTCCATTACATTCGATCCAATAATTACTGCCTGGGACTTACTGATATTCTCGTCCAGATAACGCATAATGGGATCCATCTGGCTCATCAATTGGGTCACACATTCCTCCAGAGATTCTTGGTCGAATGGAAAGGTTATATCCAGCTGCGATGAGCACTCCCTGCCCTCATGGTTCTTGTAGTTGTACACAAACTGGAGCGATCGAGTGGCAGTTGAATCCATGGTGGGGCGTCTTGGGGCTTAAAAGTTAGTTCAAGTCATTAATCCAAGAGAACGCCCCCCGCCCACAACGCAAGCAGTGTGACCCGCGATGCGACCGCTTAAAAATACTAAAAGCACTACATATAAGCTGGCGGGTTCCGGAATTCACTTTCGTTTTCAATGTATTTGACATATTTAAATTTTTTATTCCTTTGCAGTTTACAATTGGGTTCTGAGGCCGAATTTGAAGAGATCATGACTAAAGCAAAAAAGCATTAATTTCAATTCAGAAAGGTTTTCTGTGCTAATTTTTATTTGATAAACCCAGCCCGTGCACAGGAATCATCCAAGGGGGAGTTTTAACACAAAATATTGGAATATAATATCGAAGTACATTTTTTTTTCAATATTAATTGCCCATATTTTAATATTTTGGCACTGAAAAATCAACTAAGCATGAATTGTCAAGTTATTTTTAGTTTTATAGTATGACAATGATTGGTGTTTCCAAAAATGTAAAAACATCGATACCTTGATGTTTCCTTCCGTTTTTCCACCTCTAGCGCTGACTCACACATGTACACTGGCCACACTGTTTCGCTGTCCACAGACATCGTGAAAAAATCGGCGCGCCATTTCTGTCCACCGTTTGCGCTTTGTTTATGCTGACTTGGTGATTTTTGAGTGTTTGATTATTTAAGACAGAGCCCGGGCGTCCGCCTGCCGCCATAACTCCAGGAACTGTGCAATTGCCGATCATTGGGCAACGTTGTGAAATCACGGAACAAGCATCATCGCGGTAGCTCGCGTCTGAAGGACAAAGGAAGGGGGCGACGAGACTAGTGTTGGAGCAACATGTTTGGCGGCTCGAAACCCACCTTCGGGGCCACCCCCGGAGCCACCAGCTTTGGCAGCTTCAGCGGCACCACAACCGCCACTCCGTTCGGCCAGTCAGCGTTCGGCAAGCCGGCAGCTCCGGCCTTTGGCAACACCTCCACCTTTGCCGCCCAGCCGGCGCAGCCATCGCTCTTTGGTGCAGCGGCCACGCCTGCCCAGCCCACTAGCGGATTGTTCGGAGCCAGCACTTCCAGCGCCTTTGGGACCACCACCGCAGCCCAGCCTTCGACATTTGGAGGTTAGAAACGAACACGCTCAATTGAATTGCCGTGCAATGTGTAATATTGTTTTTCTCTTCAGCATTCTCGCAACCACAGCAGACCTCCAACATATTCGGATCCACCCAAGCGGCGCCCAACAACTCACTCTTCGGCCAGTCGACGCTGCCGGCCTTTGGAGCCGCCAAACCGGCTATGACGGCCTTCGGCCAAACGGCCGCCGCCCAGCCCACTACGTCGCTGTTTGGCCAGCAGGCTGCGTCGACAAGCACCGCGGGATTCGGCTCGTTTGGACAGGCGGCACCTACGAACACCAGTGTCTTTGGCAGCGGCACCGCCTCCGCGTTTGCACAACCGCAGGCCACCGCGGTGGCTGCCGGGGTAAATTCAGGTACCGCCGTGGCCAAGTATGCACCGACAATCGGCACAGACACTCTGATGAAGAGCGGCCAGCCAAATAATGTCAGCACGAAGCTGCACTGCATTACGGCCATGAAGGAGTACGAGCTGAAGTCGTTGGAGGAGCTGCGCATGGAGGACTACCTGTGCTCGCGCAAGGGTCCGCAGGCAGGCAGTGCGCCTGGCGCCTTTGGATTCTCCAGTCAGGTGGCCCAACCGCAGGCGCAACCAGCCGCCTCCGGCTTGTTTGGAAGCACGCAGCAGCAGAGTACGAGTCTCTTTGGTCAGACGGTGCCTGAAAACAAAAGCCTGTTCGGCACCTCGGCCTTTGGGCAACAGCCAGCGACCAGCAGTGCCTTTGGAGCGCCGGCCCAGCAGAACAACTTCCTGCAGAAACCATTTGGAGCAGCCACCACCACACCCTTTGCTGCTGCGCCCACTGACGCCTCCAACCCCTTCGGAGCCAAGCCCGCCTTCGGACAAGGGTCTAGCTTGTTTGGACAGACTCCGGCTACGAGCGCTGCACCAGCTTTCGGCCAGACCAGCACTGGATTCGGCGGCTTTGGAACCACTGCCGGAGCCACCCAACAGACATCGCTGTTCGGTGCCACGCCCGCTGCCGATCCGAACAAGTCGGCCTTTGGACTGGGCACTGCCGCTCAACCAGCCGCTACAGGATTTGGTTTTGGGACTCCTGCCACGAGCACCGCGGGCGGAGGACTGTTTGGGGCCAAGCCGGCCACAAGCTTCGCTGCGCCTGCCTTCGGAGCCACTTCAACTGCCAATACCGGCTTTGGAGGCTTCGGTATCAACACCAGCACGGCAGCCACGGGCGGTGGACTCTTCAATTCTGGATTAAACAAGCCAGCCACCTCGGGATTTGGAGGCTTTGGAGCCACCAGTGCTGCGCCGCTTAACTTCAACGCCGGCAACACGGGTGGATCGCTCTTTGGGCAAGCGGCTAAGCCAGGAGGTGGCCTTTTCGGAGGCGGAACGTCGACCCTGGGCGGCACGGGAGCTGCTCCAGTTGGGGGTCTCTTTGGAGGTGGTACCGGCGCCTTCGGAAATGCTGGCGGCTCCTTGGGCGGTGGCTTTGGCGGCCTAGGAACGAGCAACTCGATGACCGGCGGATTGATGGGTGGCCAGCCCACTGTGGGTATAACGACGCCATCGCACCAGCCCATACACCAACAGATCCTGGCCAGGGTCACTTCCCCCTACGGAGACTCGCCTATCTTCAAGGACTTGAAGCACGGCAACGAGGCGGACGCCACCAGAGCCACGAATCCGGCCGCCCAGCAGGCTGTGCTGGACCTCAACAGCAACCAGTACAAGATCGCCACCAAGGATACAGCAAATCCGGTGAAGGTGAAGGCTCTGGGAACCACCATGAACCGAAAGTCCCTGTTCGATGGCCTCGAGGAGTTGGATACAAGTGTGGAGTGCTTTAATCTCAAGCCCACCGCTAAGCGTCTGGTTATCAAGCCCAAGGTGAACTCTATTGATTCCGGAAATGTCTCCATCTCAAATGGTAGCGCTGCCAGCACTCCGCAGTCCCGTGCGAGATTGGGAACTCCTAACCAGGAGCGCGAATCGTTCAGCGGCGCTATTCCCACAGAGCCGCCGCCAGCAGGACACTCGCCAGGAGCGGCGGCTGGCCGAGAAAGCCAGGATAGCAGTCGCCGCGAGTCGTGGCTGCATCCGAACAACCTGGAGAAGGTGCGCCAGCACAATATTCAGACCGGAATGGACCAAGCGTCTCCCCACAACAGTACCCTGAACGAACTGGTGCCCCGCAAACCCCTGGAGACATACCGCCCGTCGTCGACAGTGCGCCTCTCGGTGTCCACCATTCCGGAGAACCCCTTCGAGGATCAGGCGAGCGCTATTGCTAGACGGGACACATTCACCTCGGATCACGGCAACGATAGTGCGCTGAGCAGGTCCCACGAGGCGGAGGAGCTCTCGGCAAACCGTTCACGTTTGGCCATCGAGGCGGCTGCTGGCGAGGACGCCGACTATGAGGCGCATCCCACAGGCATTGTGCTACGCCGTGCCGGGTACTACACCATCCCAACGCTTGACGATCTTCGCTCCTACTTGGCCGAAGATGGTTCCTGTGTGGTTCCGAACTTCACAGTGGGCCGCGAAGGCTACGGAAATGTTTTCTTCGGCAAGGAACTGGATGTTGCTGCCCTGAATATAGATGAGATCGGTAAGGTGGTCTTCCTAGATGCATATATAATTTGTATTCTGATTCCTGATTCTGATTCCTCCCCGCAGTCCACTTCCGCAACAGGGAAATTATTATTTATCCCGACGACGACAACAAACCTCCCATTGGCCAGGGCCTGAACCGCGACGCACAGGTAACCCTTGATCAAGTGTGGCCCCTGGACAAGACGAAGCATGAGGCCATCAAGGAGCCGCAGCGCCTCCTCGAGATGGACTGGGAGGGCAAGTTGCGCCGGGTTTGTGAAAAGAATGACACACGCTTCATCGAGTACCGCCCGGAGACGGGCAGCTGGGTATTCCGTGTAAAGCACTTCTCGAAATACGGTCTGGACGACAGCGATGAGGATGAGCCAGTGCCCACCGATCCAAAAAAGGCTAAAATGGTTTCCCTGGAGGCGCAACAACGAGCTGCTGCTGCTGATAAAATGACACTGAACTCGCTGCGACAGGCCCAAAAGATATCCGAGGATGCGGCCCGCAACCTTGATGCAAAAGCGTTGGCAGGAGTGGTCAACGGATCCAGGTCAATGGACGACACAGCTGAGTTTTTGCTTTTCGATAAGACGCGTAAGTAGATACTTCATTTATGCTATTGTAATATACTTTTTAAGTTTATTATTCACGATGTTTCTACTCTTAGTTCTCGATCAAAAGTTCCCTCTTATTCTTATCCGTTCATATATGTACATCCGATATATCGATAACACTGTCGTTTTAAGGCTATACAATTTATCCTATCGATATTATTTACCTTTATACACAGTTTACACTATAATTATTATTTTTTGTTTTTTTTTGCGCGCAGAGTTTTTCCAAGCAGGCATCGGATCAAATTTCTCCATGTTCGATGCACCGCCGCGACCCCACCCCTCCATCTCCAGCCCCACGGCCGTTGTGGCGCAGGAAATGGTGGGAAACGAGCCGCACAAGATGCAACTGATGAAGTCCTCCCTGTTTGTGGAGGACAACGCCAGCGATGATGAGGCTATGGGTAAGTGAAACTAATTTTCTAACATTAACTATAACAACTATTAAAAACATTCTTCTGCCCTTTTAGAGCCAACCAGAAGACATCGTAACTTCTTCAACGTAGACCCTTCTCCATGGAAGGACGGCGTCTCGGAGACCTCCAGCCAATACGACTTTGGGCGCCCATCTGCTATGCCCGTCTCCTCCTCCGTCTCAGTGGCCAGCCTCATGTGTGACGCACAATCCGAAGAAGTATGTACAGAGAAATCCCAGTCCAAAGGCAAATTGCCAACTCTCATAATTTTCAGACTTCATCAATGGCCACCGGCAGCGTACAGGCTGGCGAAAGGGAAAAGCACACTGAAACCGTCGTCTTGAAACCCTTCAAATTTGTCTGCAAGCCCAGAGTAGCCTCGGTCAAGATGTTTGCCACCACGGTTCCCTTGCCGCGATCCATCGCCTATGATCTGCGTGGAACCTGGATCGCTGATCTGGGATTATACAGGGGACGGAGTTTCAAGCTGAGCTTCGGTCCGAAGAACTCCCTGGTGTTGCCCAACACCTTCAACAATCTGCGCAATCTCAAAGAATGTAAGCAACACCAAAAAGTTGTACTTAATATATGAAAATAATATGAATTGCACAAATTTATTTCAGTTACTGGACCTGCTTTGCCCGCGTCGCTGGTTTTTGCGCCTCGCCTGGCCACCGATATGTCACCCAGTGTCTTGCAAATGGTCCAGTTCAACATGGTCAAGGGCAATGGGAGCATTCGCGAGGGCATCATCGCCCACCTCGAGGTGCAACTTCGCGACAGCCTCGCCGTGGAGGTGGAGGGCAGCGAATGCCCCTGGCTGCATCCGAATAACGGCACAGACCTGGTGGCCAAGCACTTTTCCGAGTCCCTGAAGCAGAGAGACGCCGGCGAGATAGAGGAGTATTATGTGTCTGTGTGGTCGCTCCTGTTCGCGTTGTGGGGCGTGCATGACGAGCTGCTGGACATGGACGTCAACTCGCACTACATGGTCATGTGCCGACGCAGCCTGCTTTCCGAGTGGCTCGAGAACACGCTGATGGGCAAGGATCTGCTCTCGAAGAAGGTGAGCAATCACAGCTACCTGGAGCATATGCTGGATCTGCTCAGCTGCCATCGTGTGAGCGAGGCTTGCGAGCTGGCCTTTAACTATGACGACGCGAACTTGGCTCTTGTGTTGGCCCAACTCAGCTCCGGTGCCGACTTCCGGTTGCTGATTGAGGAGCAGCTGTACGCCTGGCAGCAGAGCAAATCGGACAAGTACATCGACCTGGACCGTCTAAAGATGTTCATGCTGGCCGGCGGAGTGCCCATGATGCAGAGTTCCCAGGGCGCCATCAACCTTATGGAAGACCAAAACTGGCTGACGGTGTTGGCAATGCAGCTTTGGTATTTCACAGCCCCAACCTCTACCATAACCGATGCCCTCAACGCATACAACAAGGCCTTCAAGGCAGAGGAGTGCTATGCGGAGCCCCCGAAGCCGAGTTACAAGGAAGCATCTGAAAGCAATGGAACGAAACCCGTCTACGACCTGCGCTATCACCTGCTCCAGCTGTACTCCAAGCGAACGCACTCGCTAGAAGAAACACTCAATCCGATTACACATACCGCCGATCCGATGGACTTCCGTTTGAGGTAAGTTGAGCAAAAGAAACCTTTAAAAATTCGATGCAATAAAATTTATAACTTGTTACTAATCATTCCTCTGAAAACATTTTATGTTTGTCCCTATTTTAGTTGGCTTGTGCTGCAAAATCTGCGAGCTCTTGGCTACCGGCACTGCTCGGAATTGACGGAGTCACGTCTTACGGTGGACTTTGCTAGCCAGTTGGAGAACGAAGGCCTTTGGCAGTGGGGCATTTTCGTGTTGCTGCACCTCAAGCGGCGGCCACAGCGAGAACGGGCCGTACAGCAGATGCTGCAGCGCAACGTAATATTGTCCTCCAAGATACCTTTAAATGCGGAGGAGTGCTTTGTTGTGGAGGAGTTGAATGTTCCTATGTCTTGGGTGGACTACGCCAAGGCGGTGAAAGCGGGAGCATTGGGAAAGCGGCACCAGCAAGCCAAGTACCTGCTGAAGGCCAGACACTGGGTGCAGGCACACGAGATTATTTTTCAGTACATAGCCCCTGACGCGATCATAAACGGTGAGTTTGGTTGGTTTATTGTGTCCGAAATAAAAGTGATTGCTTAATGTCTTATTTCCACCTTGCAGGACGAATGGGTTACCTGCACAGCCTGCTCATCCAGTTTGAGAACACCGAGGGCAGCAGCATCCGTGTGCCCAACTGGGCCAACCAGGGTCAGATCTTCCTGGACTTTATCGATATCAGCGCCAAGTTCAACCAGATTCAGCATACTAAAAGCATCGCAGACATTAACGCGCGCTGGGAGAGCCTTAAGCCGCAGCTTAGTGAGCTCTGCTCAAGGATCGCCCTGCTCCCATGTCCCACTTCAAAGCACAGGCTCTGCCAGAGCGAGATTTCGCAGAGCATCAGCTATCTGGTGCACGGCATGTGCATCGTCTGCCCCCACACGGAATTGTCATCTGTGCTTAAGGTGGCGCTGGAGCGGCTGCCGCTGGCGCAGGAGTTCTCCTCCAAGGAGCTGCGCATCCTTCTAGAGGAATTGCTGGATAACATTGAGAACGACGAGCCCTTCAAAATGCGGCAGACCATGGAGACATAGGAAAACGAAGAAGATTAAAAATTACTTGTCTAGTTTAGGTTCGAATTAGCTTAGGTATAAAGATTTGATTAGCATCTCCCTCGCGCGCGAAAGAAAGCCACATGTAGGATAGGTCTGAGTATTGCATCATACAACATGATTGCTCCATAGTTAATTCATAAATGTTTCGTCGGAAAAGACAATGCCAGAAGGATTATTATTTCTGNACTTGATTTCTAACTGCTTGCTATGTAAACCTAGTTTTCTTGGTAAAATTCATAAATAAATAACTACGATCTGTTTCTAACAACTAAACCCCGTTCTTTGAAATGCTCCCATACCCATGCGCCCATGCTGTGCCTATCGAAAGCTCTAACAGAGCTAACCTGCTCGGCCGAGCTGGAAAGCTAGATCAGTTCGTAATCGGTCGTTGATTAGACCAAGTCGTAAGAGCGCCAAGAAGAGGTAAGTGCAATCGGTCACATGTTGCGCATAGTGACAAACTATTCTCCATAGACATGGCCACTGCTACTCCAACTGAAGCCCCTGCCGCCCCCGCTTCCTGGTGTGGTCGTGGCGACAAGCCCCGCACCTTTGAGAAGCACTCGCCCGTCGTCTGCTATGATAAACCGGAGGCATCGATTGTGTCGAAGGCGGAATACGATGTAAGTCCCAAGACTATTATTAGCACTTCTCAGCCATTAATCGTTCTGACGATAAGTAATCTTTGGAGCAGAACTAGCAACCTAAAGAGATTAGATGATAAAAACAATTTAAAGAAATGTTTACATCGACGAATTTCAGGACAAGCGTTTCAAGGCTCTGACCGGCGATCTGGTGGAGGAGTTGGTGGTGCCCAAGCGGGAGGCGCGCACCTGGACGATGCAGGCGGGCGACCTGTGTCGCGTCACCATCCACGAGGGCTCGCAGGTGGGCGACATGAACTTCTGGAACCTGGAGAATACCGCCGAGCGGTTTTACTCCGGCAAGACGCGCCAGCTACACTCGTCGCACCTGCGTGTCTACGATCGTCTGTGGAGCTGCTTGCCCTATCTGCGGCCTATGGCCACATTCGTGTTCGACTCCCTGGCCGGCTACGGGATTGATGAGGACGGCGGTGCTCTGCACGATGTGATTGGAACGCGCTGTGACGACTACACCTACAAACTGATCACGGACAAGGATCGGGTGGGTAGTTGCCACAGCTCCCTGGTCAAAGCGGTGGTGGAGGAGCGCGGCCTGACGGAGCAGGACGTGCACGACGTGTGGAACATCTTCATGTGCACCGGCTTCACCCGGGACACTCATCAGTATTTCTGCAAGCCGAGCCCCGCCCGCAAGGGAGACTTTATTGAGTTCGTTGCGGACATGAATCTGCTGGTCGCCCTGAGCGCCTGTCCCCAGGGAGATGTCTCCATCCAGGTGGGGGCCGAAGTGCCAGACGACAAGTGTCACCCCCTCAAGGTCGAGGTATTCCGCAGAAAGTAAGCTGATTGATTCATTTGTATTCCAAATGGAGAAAATTAGCGTACACACACAGTGCCATATGAAAAAATAACAGCGAAAAACAGGTTTTACCTGTCGTAACATAATCCAAGAACAGTGTCAGTGATCACTGTTTACGTGCCGTTAAACTTGTGTAGAAATATATTATTATACATAGAAATTTGCAATAGTCCCTGGCTTTTTAATTAAACAAGGTTTCTTATATTTTTAGCGGGTTAACAAAAAGGGTTAATTTGTTTTTAAGGAATCAATTTAGCTTATTATTAGAACATACCATCCAGGCCCGTGTGCAGGAATCATCCAAGGGGGGTTTTAACACAAATTTTTGAATATAATATCGAAATAAATTTTTTTTCAATATTAATTTCTGCCTATATTTTAAAATGTTCGCATTGAAAAATAAATTCTGACAATTAAGTATGAATTGTCAAGTTATTCGCACTTTTATATAATAAGTGCTGTATTGTTTGGGGACTTGTGGGTTGTGATACCAACATTTCTAATAACAAATTTCCTTTGAAAAAACCTATTAGAAATTCCTATCAATAAAATTGTGATTTTATTACTTATAAGATTGATTTTATTTAATATCACACATAAAAAGCTTCGGTGTAATTTGGAACGCTCCCGTATTTCGATTTTTAAAGTGACCATCTTCCTCCTCTTTACTTTTTCGTTCTTTGTTTTCATCTTGCTTCGCACTATTTTGCCGACACTCGTTTGCTAAACAAAACGCTTTCATTTCGCAGAAAACTTCCAAAATGAGTGAGATTAGGGGCGAGGACAACCTGGAGAGGCTGCGCAACTACATCCTGCGCCCGGAGCTCTCCATCCACGATCCCCTGCCGGACGTACTGCCACGCAAATTCGATCCGATGCGCCTGTTGCATGTGCCCCGCGGCCCGGGCACCACTAAGTTAGTTCCCCGCCGCGACCAGAGCGGTCAGATTCTGGAGTTTCTGGAGGTGGACTTGGAGGACGTGGGCGCCAATGCAAACAACTCGATGTCCATGCAGCGGGAGCCGGGTCTGCTGGATGAGGCGACGCGTGGCTCGCACTCAAACTTTCCATTCTGGCCAGGCGGCTTCGACGAGCAGCGCCAGCAGATAGCGGCCCTGGATGTGGATAGCTTTATGCTCGGGGACAAGCTGCTTACGGTGCCACCGGGCTTTTCGTCGGGCCACAGCTTCTCCCAGTCGCAGCCTGTGGCTCCGGCGCCTGTACTGCCCGACGCCAGCAATGTGGATTTACTGGAGAATCTGGAGCAGGACCTGGACGTGCAGGAGTGGATGCAGCTGACGCGCACTCCGGAAACTGGCACCTCTGGAAGCGCTCAGAGTGCGCGAGGGGGGAACCTGCCGTTTCCCTCCGAGGATTTCCAGGACGTCGACGACCAGATCATGAAGGCAGACCTTAAGCCAGTGCTGAATATTTCCGCTGCCACGAAGACCTTCAAAAGCGACTGGGCCGAGATGGTGGACATTAGTCAACCGATCAACGATTTTAAGGAGCAGATTCCCTGCCCCGCCATGGAGTTTCCCTTCGAGCTGGACGTTTTCCAGAAGCAGGCCATTCTCAAGCTTGAGCAGCGCCAGTATGTGTTCGTGGCGGCCCACACCTCGGCCGGCAAAACGGTGGTGGCCGAGTATGCCATCGCCCTGTCCAAGCGCGACCTAACCCGCACCATATACACGTCCCCGATCAAAGCTCTGTCCAATCAGAAGTATCGCGACTTCCGCAAGACCTTCAAGGACGTCGGTCTGATCACGGGCGACCTGCAGATCGAGCCGACCGCCTCCTGCCTGATAATGACCACCGAGATCCTGCGCTCCATGCTGTACTGCGGCAGCGAAGTCACCAGGGACCTGGAGTACGTCATCTTCGACGAGGTCCACTACATCAATAACCCCGAAAGGGGCCACGTGTGGGAGGAGGTCATCATCCTGCTGCCGGACCACGTGAACATCATAATGCTCAGCGCCACAGTGCCGAACACCATGGAGCTGGCCGACTGGGTGGGCAGCACCAAGAAGCGCAAGGTGTATGTTATAAGCACTCTGAAGAGGCCCGTACCGCTGACGCACTTCCTCTACACGGGAGCCGGCGGCAAAAGCCGGGACGACATATTCCTGCTGGTGGACGCCCAGGGGAAGTACCTACAGAATAACTACGAGAAGGCCGTTGAGCGTAAGAAGGAGATGCAGGGCAAGGCGAAGGGCGGCGGCGGTGGTGCCCCAAAGAACTATGTGAACGCTAAGCAGGAGCAGTACACTTGGATCGGTCTAATCGACTTTCTGCGGCGCAATAACAAGATGCCTGTTGTTGCCTTTACACTGTCCAGGAATCGGTGCGACGCCAACGTCGCGGCCCTGCAGTCGGTGGATCTGAACACTGAGAAGGAGAAGGGCTCCGTGCAAAAGTTCTTCCTCCAGTGCCTGGCAAAGCTGAAGCCGCCGGATCGCACCATTCCGCAGGTGCTCGCGCTCAAGGACGCCCTAGAGCGGGGCATCGGAGTGCACCACAGCGGCATCCTGCCCATACTCAAGGAGATCGTGGAAATGCTTTTCCAGAACGGACTGGTGAAGCTGCTCTTCGCAACCGAGACATTTGCCATGGGCGTCAACATGCCGGCTCGCACGGTCGTCTTCGATTCGCACAAAAAGTTCGACGGCCTCGAGGTGCGCAACCTGAAGCCCGGAGAGTACATCCAGATGGCCGGCCGGGCAGGACGGCGAGGACACGACGAGACGGGAACGGTTATTCTGTTGTGCAAGGCCAACGTGCCGCCATCGATGGAGCTGCGACCGATGATCCTTGGCCTGCCTGAGAAGCTGCAGTCCCAATTCATTCTGCGGTACGCTGTGATCCTTACCTGCCTGCGCATCGAAAGCATCAAAGTGGAGGACATCATGCAGTTCAGTTTTAAGGAGTTCAACCAAAAACTGCAGCTGCCCACGCAGCAGAAGCAGCTCCGTCTGGCAGAGGACAAGTTTGCCATGCTGCCGACTCTGGGAGAGCATTTGAAGCCGCTGATCGATTTCTATGACAAGGCCGTGGAGTACTGGAAGGAGAAACATCGTGTCATGGTGGGTTTATATTTGCAAACATTACAAGAACAAGACTAGAGCTAATACTTTTATCCTTTTAGAAATTCGTTGTCACCCAAGCTAAGGTCCAGAAAGAGCTGAAAGTGGGCCGCGTCATCGTAGTCACCCAGGGCAAGCACTACAACAAGCTGGCCATCCTTCTCAACACCAAGTCCGTGCCCGGGAAGGACACCGTCTACAAAGTACTAGTCCTGGACAACCAGTTCAAGGCAAAGGATAACGACGGTCTGCAGCGGGACGAGCTGTACTACAAACTTATATCCCTCACGTCGAATCACAGGATGTTCCATCCGGAGGGCATTGGCGGGCACACCGTGCTGGATATCAAGGCAATCGATATCGTTAGCATCACCAAGAACACATTCAAGGTCGATGCCGATGTGATCATTCGGAATTGGGAGCAGCGGCAGCTGGAGCGCTTTAAGGACACGCCGCCAGGCGGAACCGTGGTCAAGACTGTGACCGAGCTGCACCAGCTGAACGAGGGCTACATTGCCAATCCGGAGTCCGTTAAGTTCGTGAACCTGTCCAAGGAGGTGAATGTGAACGCGGATACGGAGGTGGCCCAGCTCCACTATGTGGATCACCTGTTCCGGCAAGTGAAGGACTTGCTGCCGCACACCAACATAGCTGGCTTCGAGCAGGAGTTCGCCAAGGTCTACGAGCGGCGCATGCTGGAGATTCACATCGAGGAGCTGCGCTTCAAGAACTCCGCAAAGAACCTCTCCCTCTATCCGGACTACTGCAACAAGATGGACGTGCTGCGCGCTCTCAAATACATCGATGAGCTGAACGAGGTCACGCTCAAGGGCAAGGTGGCCTGTGAGATGGGCCAAAACGAGCTCCTGATCACGGAGCTCATTCTGTGCAACATGTTCAACGATCTCGAGCCCGCGGAGATCGCTGCCCTGCTCTCCGGCCTCGTCTTTCAGGCGAAGATCCAGGGCGAGCCGGTTATTCCAGAGGCGCTAAAGAAGTGTGTGGCGGCTTTCGAACAGATCAACGACACAATTCTGGCCGAAGAGCAGCGCTACCATGCGGTCGTAGAGGCCGAGAATCGCCTTAATTTCGGCTTGATCGAGGTGGTCTACGAGTGGGCGAGAAACAAGGTAAGTGCATCTGTGTTTTGTTGATAGAATCAAAGTAATAGTGAACCCATTATTTCACAGCCTTTTGCCGAGATTATGAAACTGACCGAGGTGCAGGAGGGCATTATAGTTCGCTGCATCCAGCAGCTGGACGAGACTCTGCGAGATGTTAAAACGGCTGCCATACGAATCGGTAATCCCGGACTGCAATCCAAAATGGAGGAGGCGTCGGCGGCCATCAAGCGCGACATCGTGTTCACAGCTTCCCTGTACACGGAACTGTAAATAGAAGAGGGCGACCCGTCAAGAGAGAGAATAAACCAGGACGAAATGTGTGATTTCTTAGTCTATACATTATGCACGTGTGTCAATTACAATTCCAAAGGAGACTTATATAAAAAATGTAAAGATATTCATGAACAACGCGACGCGCTGGGAGGCGGAGGTGGTGTGGCGATGGTCGAGACGGCGCCGCGTTGGGAAGCAACTTCATCGCGATTCGGGCTTAAACTTCGGTGGCACCATCATGCCGGTCATGTGCTTTTGTTTCTTGGTCTTCTTAGACTTGCCGGCGCCGGACTGGAAGTCATGCCAGCTGTTCACGCGGCTCTGACGCGACTCCTCGAAATTTTGCTGCCACTCGCGATCCGCCTTGACGCGCTCCTCCTCCTCGATCTCGGTCTCGCGCTTCCGCTTGCGCTCCTCCTGGTCGCGCTGGTCGAGCTTTTGCCGCCTCCGCTCCATGTCGGCGAATAGCTTCATGACCATCACGTAGATGGCATGCTTGTACTTGGTGGGGTCGTCTTCGGGAATGGGCTCGGTGGGCCGGCCCTCCTTCTTGAGCTTTTTGCGTTTCTCTGCGATCTGTAAATCAAATAGAAATTTTGAATAGTCAATAATTAAATACATTTAGGGTTTCAAAGGATGATAGCCACTTTTTAAATCAGTTTACTAACGCACCCCTCCGTCCAAGACTTACCATATGATCTGTGCGCCCCTTGGCCTCCTCGTACACATCCAGACACTTTTTACGCGTGAGTTCGTTTTCCAGGATTTTCCAGGAACGCGCAACTATGTCGAATGCCAGCTGAGCGCGCTCCTGATTGTCGGGATTCTTATCTGGGTGGACCAAAATTGATAAGGTGCGATATTTCTTTTTTATGTCCGCCACTTCGACCTCGGGCTCGATTTGGAGCACCTCAAATGGATTGAGATTGAAGTACGTTGAACCTGGACGAAGTAAACGATCAATTTGTTGAGAAGGAGTTAAAACTGAATCACGTTTTTCAATTTCTTTGACCTGCAATATAGGCACAAAATTGTTTACTCAAAAATGTACATTAAGGTAAATGGATTAGTTTAGTTTGAGCGGCTCCAGTGGGACGTTACACTTACTTCGGTGTAGAAGTCCTCGAATGTCTCCCGGGACGTGCCCGGCTGGTCCTTGGACGACATATTTCGGCAATTTATTGTGCTTTTGCGTTTCCACAAACAATTTTTATTTTTTAATAAAATGCAAGTAGGGTTGTTGATAATATATCAATATATCGATATATCGATATTTTTTCTAGAGATGACATATTTATATCACGAATTTTTGTTTGCCCAAATATCGAGAATGCGATATTTTTTTGATATTTATAAAAACAAGTGAAATTTCTTCAAACTTATCATCGCACCTTAAGAATAAGCATCATGATGTGTTCTTAAAATGTGCGCAAAAAAGGTATGCTCAGTGCCTTCAGAGCGATTGGCCTCTGCTATCAAATGTGTAGTTTCTGACGCCGAAGCCGAATGACGGACATACATATCACACAAAGAGTCTTCCTAAAGTCACTGGACGGAAAATTTTGGAAATAAGCTGCATAATTTAATGCAATTTAGATAAGCACCTGATCCGAATGGGCGATGACCACACCGAAAAGTTGCAAATTGTACACAAGCGGCGGGCACACTAAATCTTGCCAGGGCCCTATATAAGGCGGCGTCAGCCTCACATTTGTGATTTTTCGAAAACATCGGTCGATGTTTCTGCATCTCTAGTGGATGACGCATCGATGTTTTTCATGCCTGGATAAGCACAAGGCAATATAAAATTAAATATCAAAATATCTTGATTTTTTCAACCAAGACTTCAGGCCCGTAGCTACGAACGGGCGTTGCCTGTACAGTCGACTTGTTTGCCCGTACAGCCCGTACAGAAAAAACCGGAAAATGTTTTTAAAAAAATTAAACATTTTTAAATATAAATTAAGTTAAAACGAAAACATTAATTCATGAGATCATCAATTTAATCTAATCTTGTTTCTTAAAGCATTCATCATTTTTATTTACAAACATCAAATTATCGACCACGTTTGATTTAAGACGAGTACGTCGGTCCGAAATTATCTGTTCAGCTTTGCTGAACGCACGCTCCGATTCAGGAGCGGTACACAGAAATATTTCTATCCTAAAATTAAAATATAGTTGTTTAAAAATAATCACAATTTGAAATTTATTAAATTACCTTCAAGAAAAAAAAAGATTCGCAGGATTCAGGCTCATAAAATTTGTCGGTGTGTTGTCTTAACCGAATGATCACGTCTGATCGCGTTGTACTTTCGTACGTTTTTGACTTCAGTTGTCGCGTGGTAAAATAGGTATCAGCGGTATCGGTATGCGTCTGACGAGATTTCCGTCCGGAGGCCTTGCTGCAGCTTCAATGACATGCCTACGCCGGGAGGTATAGGGATAGTCGGATGTGATCGTGGCGTAAAGAAATGCGGGTCCAGCAAATCATTCAGACGCCTTTGGAGGCCACGGTGTTCCTCATCCTCTATTGGAGGGCTGTTCGCAGGTCCCTGTGGTCGATTCGCTTCACGGCTGCAGGATCTCGGCGATCCATGCTTCCCTTTTCAGGGATTTCAAGATTTTCGGCTTTATTGTTTTCAATACAGTCAAAAGACCGATCAAGACAATAGTCGAAATGTGGAATACAATTAGTATTTCCAACTGAATGGCAATTGTCATTGACCTCAGATTATTTAAAGCATCTCTTAATTGAGTTGCATTTGGACTGTTATCAAATTTTCTTTTAAGCGTTTCAAAGAATTTTTCAAGAGCTTATTGATTAAATCTACTCATGACAATATCTTTCAAATTTCCGCTTTGATTTTTAATTATTTTTGTGCATATTTTATTAATAGTACTACATGTTTTGGATAGTTCCAAAATACATGTAGATCTCGATTCTGTTTCAGAATCTTTGATATTTAGCATTTTAATTTGCTTCAAATATTGTGAAAATTCTTATAGTTTTTCACTTGAATTGTTCTGTGCTGTTGCAGTTTTTTTGTTTAACAAGTCAAACAATTCATCAATTTTTCCCAAAAAGTTCGCCGTAGAAACAGCTTTTTTCACATCTGGGAAAAATTATTGTGAGCTTAGAATAGCTTGGCTAACTGTGTTCGAAAATACTTAAATCTGGTTTAATATGTGTAGCGGTAATTTTGGGGCAAATCGAACAGTTCGCTTTGTGTCATCATTATAAAGTTTTTCGATGACACTCCAAGACACGACATTGCCATTTATTTCAAAATCGCGAGTGATCAAGTTGTTTCTTACACTTCTAAATAAATGCACATAGTCGAATAAATATTCAAGATCATTTCTGAAGAACTTTCTTGAATGTAAAATAGCAAAAGTAGAAATATTTATGCTATTTCGATCGAAAATGATCCCCTTTACGGTTAAACCGACATAATTACATGCCTTTACTGCTCTTTCAACAATATCAGCATAATTATGTGACTTAATGTTGTGGTTAATATACACAACTCTCAGTAAATATTTCCAATCTGATTGAAGTCCACGCACCATGAATGCGAGCATTCCAGTGGCTGGAGAAGAATATTTATCCGAATCAGATCGGCCATCTCCGAGGTCTACGAAACCAATGGCTCTATATTTTTAAGGTAATGCATATGATTACCTTCAAATCCCGCATTAAAATTTTGAAGTGGC
>JAEIHY010018857.1:0-23776 GCA_018904565.1 Drosophila tsacasi
GGTATGTGCCCAGCGCCTGCAAGGAGACTGCAAAAATAATAACAACCAAAACAAAAAAAATAAGAAAAAACTAAAAACAAAAGCAAAATAAAAACAAAACGAAATGGAACAACAAACTTGCGGCTGAATGTGGCGGAAAAACATGGCTGTGCGACGAGGTGCGGCCATAAAGTTGCCATTTATGGGGTCACAGTACGTGTGCTTAAGCTTGAGCGATTTAATTTAATTTAAATATATATATATGTATATGAAATATAAATATGTAAAATTAAATGCATATAATAGATAGATATATAAATTGAAAAACATTAGCCAGTCCCTTATAAACACATCATGTTTGCCTGCAAAATTACCACAAAAGTTCAATAATTGAGCAGCTTTTCTTCCCAGGACCTGCCCTCACCTGGCGCTCTCCTTGGGAGGCTGTATACCCCACCGCTATTATCCAAAGCTCTCGAGGGAGATACATTTATAAGCAAACGCTCGACAAATTGCATTTAAAATGTGAAGAAGCCCAAAGGCCTCATCGACGCGTCGTAATCTACGACTCATCCAATTTGCTGACACCCATCAATCACGGCATCAAGCTCAAATCGCTGAGTGCTCGCTGGGAGATGGGAGATGGGGTTACGGGGGTATGATGTGGTTCAGAGGGCGGGGGTGGGCGTCGAACAAAATGATCGCCGGTTCATGCGCTCAATTGAGCATTCAATCAATGCGCACGCCCCAACGCCCAGAGAGAGTTTATTCCTTTTATTTTGATTTTTGTTGCTTCGTTGCGAGCAACTCGGCGGCTTTTGTTGTTGTTTTTGGTTTTTTTTTATGCTCTTTTTTCTTATATTGTTATTTTTTTGACTATCCAGCAGCTGGCACAGTAGTCGCACGTAGAGGTGGCAGTGTGACAAGGTCGTGACTCGTGTCTAGACATCAATAACTAGCAGAGATCATGAAAATACGTTCTACTTTTTCGTTCATGTTTGGTACTCTTTAAAAAAATAGTATCTTAAACTTCTTTTTTAAACATTTTTAATTTAAAAACATTTTAATTTAGCATAATTTATGAATAAATAATGTTTGAAAATTTTTTGAATTTGCTAATATTAAAATTAAATCTAAGTAAACGTAATTTCCCTTTTTCAATCAATAATTTAATTAAAAAGAAATATAAAGTAAAGTAAAAATAAATAAAAAAAGATATAAAAAATAATAATAGTAAATAATCTTAGTAATATATTATAAGTTGCATTTAAATTTTATTTAAGCGTTTCTAAGCTTTTTTTAAATATAATGATTAATTTAAATATTTATTTATTACCTATAGTTATTATTTACAGGTTCTTGATTGCAGTATGGAATCCCGAAAAACGTCACACAATTACTATCTTTCAAGAGAGAATCGGCTCTCTTGTGCGCTTTCTCTCTGTCCCCTCTCTCTCTCCGTCTCTCATGCGCTTCCTCTCTGTCCCTTTCTCATGCACTTTCTCTCTGTGCCCTCTCTCTCTCTGTCTCTCACTCCCTCTCTTACTCTCTCTCTCTTTCTATCTCCCTTTCTTTCTCACTCCCTTTCTTTCTCTCTCTCTCTCTCTCTTTCTCTTTCTCTCTCACTCTCTCTCTTTTTCTCTCTCCTCTTTCTCTCTCTCACTCTCCCCTCTGTCTCTCTCTCTCTCTCTTAACAAAAGCCATTCACGATCTCCCGTGGATCCCTTCGTGTCACGCATGTGCCACCACCTCGATGGTATTACCGGTGCTTTCCTGTGGTGGCACCATCGTCTGACATTCAATTAGGCCCCACGAAAGAAAGCGACGGCTGCCTGCAATCTGAGAGATCTCCGGTGGGTGTTGCACTTCAGTGGTTCGCTGGATGGTGCGCCGCTTCGGTGGCTCAATGGATTGCAGGTTTTAGGGGATCCGTGGATCGCTCGATCGGTGGCTGCTGCTGCTGCTGTTGCTGCTGCATCGAACTGCACCTGTACATAATTTGCCTATTCACGTATCGACGGCGTCGGCGGTGGCTTTTGAAATCAAATTAACAGAGAGACTCTTGAACGAAAAATCCCACCGCTTTTTTTTCTGTCCGGTCATCTTTACATCAGCAGTTTNTTGGTGCGCAAAACTTAAAAGCATTTTGAGTGCGTCTTTAACAGAAGCTCCGCCTTCCCCAATCGCCCCTCACCTGCGGCCCCTTGTTGATTGATGTCAAGTTAAAAGTAGCGAAAGCAAAAGTCCAGGCGGCGGCACCTTATCGCTCTCCGAGATCGAGGATGCCGTCATCGTCATCGTCATCATCATCGCAGGGCTTATTCCCAAGCCCTCTTCAAGGTCGAGGCTGCAGCAACACCTGGTTTAAAGAAAACAACAAAAACCACACAAATGGGAACTCACACTATACCAGAATTATCCTTAGTTGAAGCTTAAAATTCCAATGATTTCCCAACATAACTTGGCCAAAATCCCATGTAAGAATCTTACCAAAAATGTTACCCAAAAATTCGACCCTGCAAAAGTGGCACAAAATTCAACTGGCTAAAAAGGCGAAAAAGGGAACATCGGCCCTTCGCTGCTCATCTACTTATTTCTAAGAAATAAAAACCGCCTGGGCGTGTCGCCTCCGCCTGGACCGCCCCTGAATCCAGAATCCAGAATCCAGCATCCAGAATCCAGCCCGGGAATACATATTCCCGGAGTCGCAATAAAAAATGTTGAGGAGTCGAGAAGTTGGCTGGCAGCGCAGCTCGCTTTGATAGGCCTCTTTGGCCCTTTGGCACTCATGCGCGCCACTTTCAATAAAACACCCACTTTTCAGGAACGTTCCCTCACCTCTCCGCGGATGACCCTGAAAAGAAGGGTATGCTGCCAACAGTTAGAAGATTGTAACAAGGAATTGTTTAAATTGTACAAAAAATTAGCCAAATAAATAATTTTGAAATCAATTGAAATTCAGTATGCAGTTTTTTTAACCTTATGAAAGCTGACTCAGAACAGTTTTCCAAATTCAAATGTATTTTTAGCTTAGTTATTATCTTTTAAGCTTTGATTTGCCAAAAAAAATGGTCTTATCAAATTATGGATAAATATTTAATTAATTTATAATATCAGTCAGGAGTGCAGAACTCTTTGAACTCATTTCCGACCCTATAAACAATATATATTCTTGATCAGGATGAACAGCCGATTCGATCTAGCCGTGTCTGGTAGAATAAAAAATTTTTTAAATGTTTAGTTTTTTTAAGGGGTTAAATTGTTAAAATACTACAAAAAAAATTTAAAAAAAAATTAACTGTAAAATAAATGGAAATTCAGTATGCAATTTTATTAGCCCTATAAAAACTAACTTAGAACAGTTTTCCGAATTCAAATTAATGTATTTTTATTTAATTTTATATTTAATTTATATTTTTATATTTTAATTTATATTTTTAATCGTATAATAAATCCTGAAAGATAAATGCAAGTTATTTTATTTTTTTTACCATAAAATAACGCTGAAGATAGTTCCAATACTTCTTAATATAGAAAGAATATTTAAACTTCGACCATCCAATATAAAATGTTTGCTTCTTTTTCGGCAAATCAGTGGAAAGAACACAAAAAAAAAGAGCGTCGGGTGAATGAGCAACCCTTTTTTAGATGAACTGCCTCCTTACGCACTTGGCCAGAGTGACTGGGAGGGGGAGATGAAGGGACTGGCTTCGAGGGGGTGGAGCCAAGGCGGCGGAGAAGAGTGTTTGGAAGGCAGTCTTCTTGACTTTCGCTTTCATTCGATATTTAAAAGAAGTCCAGAAAAATCTATTATACTTTGAAAAAAACTTAAAAAACATAGTTTTAATTGTTTCATATTAAATTATATATGGACTTTAATTAGTTTTACATTTTATAAGCCAGGTTTTAAGTAACATTTGAGAGCTGACAAATGTTTTAGGAAGTTCTTTAAGTCTAAATAAGTACGCTATTTTTTATATTATAACATATAAGTGATTCAAGGAAGTTCGACTTTTCAACATAATTTACATAGGATCCTTAAAAAAAGAGGAAAAACATTACAATTTCTTAAATCTAAAAACGAAATTCTTCTTCCTTTTGTTAAAGCAACTATTGAAAATTTTGAATTCTTTAAATATATAAAGCTAATTTAATAATTAATGAAACAATATTTAATAAAAGAATATATATTTAATAAACACTTGAAAAATTCAAATTTTTAAATATATTTAATTTAAGATCTAAAAAAATATACTTGTTTAAAATTTAATTTATTTATATTTAAGCATACAATGCAATAATTTGTATTTCCCAAAGTAAACTCAACCAAATGTAGATTAAAATAAAAATAAACACTCTAAAATATCAAGTTACTCGTATTACATGGATTTTTAATGTTAGGTCTTAAAAATATGGAAATAATGCAAAAAGTATTATTCAGTTAATCAATTATCAAAGTGTTAATTAACTTTTATTGCCTCATACCTAAAACTCCATTAAACGTTGCTCTAGTTTTGTATTTCAAAGAACAATAATAACTTTAAGGTATAACTTGGAAAACTATCGATTCCGTGTCCTTGTGCCAACACCATCATCTATGCATGAGACGCCAGAGACCTTTTTATATATGACATACGATGGGGATCCTTTTTCAGGCCTTTCAAGCCTTTCAAGCCATTCGAAGGCTGTCAAGCGAGCTGAAAAATGGGTGTCAACGCATGAAACGCAACAAACAGTCATTTTGTGTGCGGTGGCAGGATTAAAAAAGCCAAAAGGGGGGGTAGTCGAGGCGGGACTTCAAAGAGTTGAGTTGGCAAACTCAAATAACCCCATCGCAGGACTCGAAAAGGGTTCGCCAAATTGCCAGGCGACGGCGTCCATTCATTTGAATGCGGCGGCGACATGGGGCAGGGGGCAGGGGGCAGACCGGCAGACGTTCGACTGATTTTGCGTTTTGTGTTCCAGGATGTGCGTGAGCGCAAGGATTCACAGGACTCGCTGGAGTCGCTGCCTCTAATGCTAATGCGAAAACGCAGGCAATTGGAAAATTTATTCAATTGCTGGCAATTCAACTAAATCACTCATTGGCTTTATTATGTGCGCCTAATTTAAATACACGCGCTGCGCAGTGTGTCCTGTCCTGTCCTGTGCTGTGTGTGTGTGTGTCCTGTGCGACTTTGCCACAGCCCGAAATTTCCCTGAATTAGCATAGGACTTCAGCTTTGCTGGAAATAATTCGAAAATTGAAATTACTTCGTCTTCTGCGGCTTGATTAAAGGCATATTGCCTCGAAGTCAGTCAGCCAAGTCGCAAGGAGTCGGCAGGACTTGATGAAGTCTGCTCATTCTTTTGCTGAGTCAGCCAAGGCATTTCACAGGAGGTGTGGGCGGGCTGAGAGGTAACTGAACTGCAGTTGATTTCCGCCAGGTAAGCAAATATTTATTTATTCACAAGTGTCTCAAGTCTCTACAGACATCGAAATACAAACAAGTTTTTTTTACTTTAAACATTTCTTACTTATGTTATAAAGGTTAGTCTATATTTTAGATGCTGCTAATCACTTTAGTCAACACCGGTTGTTGCCCTATTTGACTGAAATAAAAATTAATAACATTAATTATTATTTTATTTATTTTAATAACATATTTTCAAGCAAATATGGGTTTATTTATTTATATCTCAAAGTATATATTTGCTTCAGACTTCCCTTGACAACACTAATTTAATATTTTATGAGTATTTATTTTAAAAAGTTTTACGAATTTTGTTCACTCTAAAGCATATTATTTTATTTATTCGCATTATTTTTGTTGTTTAAATTTGATGGAATTTTGAATGAATGTAGTGTACTATAATCACACTTACCAACACTGCCGTTTCCCTATATAATAACAATATAATTTATTATGTATTGTGTTTCATTGGAAAATTGAATATAATTTTAGTTAAATGGTTTACTTTTAATATATGTTAGCTTCCAACAATGTTGAGTTAATTTTCTATAAGTTTTTCTATCACAAGAAGTCCAGAGCTCTGGCCAAGTCCAGAGATTATCTGATATTTTGTTGTTAACTTGTAAAGTGAACTCTTATAAGCATTCATCATTGTGGATTTACTATTACGAGGTAAAATAAAATAAGTGTATTAAAACTTTATCCCTTTTATTGTATATATATTTATATCAATGTTTTATCTTATTTTCGATTATGTTGTTCACACTATTTCGCGAGTTTGTTGCAATTTTTCAAACATTGGCCTCACTTCTCTATCTAAATAAGACTCGTGATTCCAAATGCGAACCCTTTACCCCATATCTTCCACAGTTATGGATATGGTGTTCTGTTCGCTTCAACATTTTTTCTCTGGCTATAATTCCCGGCTCTGACTAATGCCGACTTATACGACGGAATGGAGAAGGGCAGAAGAGCAATGCTAAAAATATTTCAAATACGATAAATCAGTTGCCATTACACGCCGGCCGGCCAAGTAATCAGCCCGAGGGCCTGAAATATTTCAACTTAATATTTTCTTTTTCTACATTTGCTGATGCTGCTGCTGCTGCTGCTGTTCCTGCTGCCCCGATAATTATAGACTACAGTTAACAGGGCACATAAAGCATAAAATGGCAACGCATATGAAATGCGGCCGAGTCTCTCGGGGCAGCTGGTCGGGGACGAGACTTCTGCTGTCATGACAATTGATGTGAAATATAAGAAATACCACATATATATCCTTTGGGGTTCTGGCATACCTGGGAACCGAGTGCACTTCCCGTCAGGTGGCAAGAAATCCGATCGGTCTGGCTAATCAATGCCAAAAGAGAATCCGATTCGATCGCATCAGTGTATCCGTGTATCTGTATCTGCATCTGGGGCGAAATGTATCTAATGCGGCAATTGCGCACAAGGACAACAGCGGGACAGCGAGACAGCGCGACAGGATGTGTCAAGGATATCCGCTGCCGCATAAGTCTCTCATATTCGGCAAATGTATGCCGTTTGTGTTGCGTTTAATTTTTCCGCTCTCTAGGCAACAAGCTGATGATAAATGCGATCCACCGAAATCGCATACAATATTCAATGCTAAAATCGAAAATAAATTCGGTAGACGGGGGAGGAGGAGGTGTCGCCATACAGGAAGCCCGAGCTTGACACATGAAACGTCCTCTCCTGTTCGTTGAGGGTGAGGGGGCAGGACATTATGAAGGACCCTTCAGCTCGAACTTTGTATGCCCTTTTTGGGTATGAAAATACATCAACAAAATATTAACTGTGTGAACTGAACTCGCTAGGAGTTGTAGATACATAGAAGTATAACCCCACAAAAAAAAAACCTGGCTAATAATAAAACTTTTTCGCATAAAATCATTTGTTCATTAATGTCTCGAAGTTTTATTTGCACTTAACTTTTTTTTATGGCCTTCTCAAGCTCCTCCACTGCCAGTGCCAAAGTTGTTGGAAAAAGCGCCGCAAATGTGATCAGAAAGTGGAAAAACACGGAGCTCAGCTCAATGATGTACATATGTATGATGTATATTTGTATATTTGTATATATACTGGTCCTCTTATCCGATTTCCCCCATTGTGTTAGCCAATTGTTTGGCGCTGCGATTCGCTTCTCGCTTTTTTATGCATTTTTTATGTATATCGAGTACATGATTGTGTTCGCTGTTCGACAAGTTCATACAAAATGCAAACACGCTGCTCCTCCAACCGGTATGTTTGCCATCCGCCCGTGATTTATGAGAGAAGCGGGAAAGAGCTCTCGGTTGCCCATTGTTGGCCTGAGTCCTCCGGAATTCGGAATTCTGTGATTCTGATTTCGGATTCCGGACACCGGATTCCTTGTTCCTGATTCCTGATTCGAGATTCCCGAGTCCCCAGAGCTCGCTCACTGACCGTGCCGCATCCATTTCCATTTCCATTCCATTTCCGCTTCCGCTGACCATGTTTCTCCATAATAAAAAAAAGCACAGAACCAAAAAAAAAATATATATCTATGCAAATTTTCATTGTTTACTCTGTCAGCTTTCTGTGGTTGTTGTTGCCTGTTCGAGTGTCGATTTCGAGTGGAAGCATAAAAAAATACAAACACACACAAGTACCTCAAGAGGCAGATATGAACATATGTATCGGAGGGAAAATCTGCATTTTCAAGCCATAAATTACAAATTTACAAAAAAAATACAAATTTATAAATAATTTGGAGAAGAAGCTACATAATTAAGAAAATTACAATTAATAAAACTCTATTTTCTCTCGGAAGAAGTCTTTAAGTTCTGATTGTTTTCTTAGATTTTTCTTAGACAAGTCTCACATCTAAAAAAATAAGCTAAATGTAATATTATTTTATGTATGAACTTATTTTTTATCACAAGCTTTATGCTAATCTGAAACATAGTTTACATCAATTAAATGATATACATTATGCCTATTTCATAGTAAGAGAGATGTTTATCGACAAAAATTGAAAGCATAATTCGAATATTACTTTTATCCATGGAAACGTACATTTCGATAAGTCGAAATATCAAAACATATCGCAAACATTATAAATATAGAAGGAGACTTTAACATCGCTCTGAAACGTATCAAAAATATTGTAAACTTTGAAATATCGAAGATTAAGATATAGAGAAATATCGCTCTTCACGTTCAAATATTGCAATCATCAAAATAATCGTAAACTTCGTAATCGTATATAAATTGTAAATATAGAAATATGTAATTTAATGTTAAAATATTGATTTTATCGATATAATCGAAATATATATATTATACATACATATATCAAAGATTAAATATCAAAAATTATCGAATTTAACGTAAAATTATTATTATTAATACATAGAAATCTTAAATATGAAAAAAATCCCATTTAACGTTATTTAGTTAACCCTTAATTCGTTGCAAAATATACAAATAATGTTATTAAATGAAATCAAAACAAAGAAGTCCCTTTTTTCTACAATACTTAAAACATAACATTTCAAATACATCGATATTTCAGTCAAACAACGATTCAGTAACAATATCGTTGACTTGTAGCATTATTGTGCTGGTAAATTTGTTTCGAATATTTCATAAAAAAGTTGCTTTCATTCCCGAAAAGATGTCTGAAACCGAGGGAACCATCGATTTCGACTCCTCGGAATCCTCCGCGGATTCCAGCTACACGTTCGAGATGACAAAATTTGGACAGGAACTCAACTTCCAGAGCTTCGACCACACAGTTCGGTCCAACTATGAGGCCACGAGCTTTGCCCGTCCTCCAGTCCCGGGGGGCTTGAACGGTGGTATCTACAATTCCACGGCATACCAGGACTTGCCGGGACTTACCGAGTTCGTTGATGAGCCACCACTTTTGGAGGAACTGGGCATCAATCTGAATCGCATTTTCCAAAAGTCACTCGCGGTGATCAATCCTTCGAGGGTCACCGATCGACAGCAGATACTGCAGGACACGGACATGGCAGGCCCCCTGATCTTTTGCCTCGCACTGGGCGGCCTCTTGCTGCTGAGCGGCAAGGTCACCTTCTCGTCCATCTACTGCTTGGCCCTATTGGGTTGCATCTTCTTCTATTGTCTGCTGTCGCTGATGGTCATCCGGACGAAGGTCTCCTTCTTGGCGGTGGCCTCCGTGCTTGGCTATTGTCTGCTGCCCATGGTGGTGCTGTCGGGCATCAATGTATTATTTACCCTTCGGGGCCCACTGGGCCTTGTCGTGACTGGAATCTGCATCTTGTGGTGCGCCACATCGGCCTCGAAAATGTTCGCCACCGCCTTTGGCATGAACCAACAACGCCTGCTGATTGCCTATCCCTGTGCCGTGCTCTATGGAGGATTTGCTTTGATAACCGTTTACTAGGATCCTTTCTCCAAAACCTTTCTTTAAATGGTTAGTTTTTAATTAATAACAAATATAACAAAAATATATGATTATTATTTCAGATTATTTCAGCTATCTGATGCTATAAATAATGAACACCTTGATCTCTTGTCCCCTTTCTCTTGCTGCTCACATGACCTTCAATCTGGACCAATATCATTCATTTCCAGCACTCCAATAAGTCTTTCTTCCACTTAATCATTATTGATTATTGATTTTCCCCTAGAAAAATCTATAATTTAACACCAAAACTAAATATACAATTTCCCCAAAGTTGTAAATTATTTACCTTAAAGTCGTTCAAGCTTATTACATAAAATTGTCAGATAAAATATGGCTGAGCGAATTTCTATATTTATTTAGAGGCTTGGGTTTTGTTTTAGTGTCCGCTATAAATAATAGAAATTGCCCACTACAAGTCCATTGTTCAGCATCGGCATTTTTTCTTTATTTTTTTGTTCTGCTTTTGTTTCGGTTATTTTCACACATTGTTGTTAGTAGTTGTTGGCTTGGAGAGACTGAGAGACTGAGGTTGAGGTAACCCTCATGACAGGCCCAGAGAAGCCAGGAACCCAGAGCCGAACCGGACTTCATGGGGCCACACACACACTTTGTAAGTGTTTTGCGGTCGTAAATAACCTCGAATAGTTCGCAGTCGTTGCTGAAGTTTGTTACATGGCATAAATCAAATTCTTGATTTATAATAATTGCAAAAACACTCACTCAACCTGGGCGTAGGGGAGCGACGGGAACCTGGAACTGTCCGACACATGTCAACCGAATTGGTTGCCCTCAGAGCGGCGCCGTGGCGGTGGAGAGTGGCCTCCTGCCTCCTGGAATGGTAACGGGAATGGGAAGGAGAATGCAACAATAGTAATGGTTGTTGCAGGGCCCCACACGTCAGCGCCAGACATAAGGCAGTTTCAATAATTTTATACGATATATTCAATTTCAAGAGACTGCCTAAGATTGTTTAGAATATTTTATATGTATATATTTATTCTAAATAATAATGTTTAATATTAGCTGATAATTTTGGTATACATAATCCGTTCGTTTGGTTTGCAAATATTTTTTAATAATATCTAGACTTCTTTTTATGTAATCTTATAGTTTTATTTAACTTATAATTATTTTATAAATAAAAGAAGGATCTATAGACATAATGCAAGGTGTAAAGGTTTCCCTATTTCTCCTTCTAAAAACAATCAGCAAGAAAACTGGATCTCTAGAAACATATACCTCAAAAAAAATCGAGTAAACTTAATCAACCCAGTGAAATTTTTATCAAATTTAAATGCATTTACCTTTAAAAATGTCTTAAAAATATTTTAAAAAAATATTAAATAAATAAACAATTTTAAAGCCAATAATTTTAATTCAAAAATATTTCCAAACTCCAACTAAAATACTTCTTTGAATTATTTCAACATTAAACAATGCCATCCGAGATTATCCCTTATGAAGTTAATAAACTATATGTAACCTACACCCACAATTCTCCGCCCCCCCAAAATACCCTGTAAAAGCGGAAATCACACCGAAAAGCAGGCGCAGCAAATCCATTTAATGCCTTCGAGAAAAGGGAGAATTTTCTCGTTAAGGAGTAGAAAAAAGGGAAAAAGGAAAAACTTAATCAATTCGCAATGCTTTTTTGTGGGCATTCATACAAAATACATATAGAGAATATACCAAATGGGGCGTGGCATTCGAGGGCAGACATTTAAATGCATTTTAATAGATTTTCCTCAGTTTTTTTCTCTTTTTTTGTTGGTTGTTGTTTGTTTGGTTGTTGTTTGTTGTGCCAGGAAACGGAAAACAAAACACACACGCGTGTGTGAGTGTGTGTATGTGGGCGGAAATGTGGGCGTTGGGCAATGTGGGGTGGGCGTGGGCGTGGCCCATATATCGATAAACCGCAGCAAATCGAAAGAAACATTCGTTTGACACAAACAAATAAGCGAAGCGCGAACAATAAAATCAAATTAAATGCAGCAGAAAAGGAGCAATTTACTCGAGTTCTTTTCCTTGGTTCCCCCATAGTTCCTTGGTCCTTGGTCCTGCTTTTCTGTTACCCTTGTGTGCGTTTGGAATTAAAGGCGCCTGGTCATTGTGGAGCCATTAGCGGTCCTCGAGCGCCTTACACCATTTTCCCCGTTGCTGCTGCTGCTGTTGTTGTGTTTTCCCTCTTTTCCTTTTCATTTTCTCTCTCGTTTTTTTGTACTGTCAGCATGAGAAGTGGAAAATTTATTGACTGCACATATGTCGCACTTTTTCCATTGGCTCCTGCCACAAATCGAGTCCTTAATGCCGGCCCACTCCTAATGCACACATAAATATTTTAATTTGTATGCCGCAGATGCCGCCGTTGTCGATTGAGTTGTTGTCGCTGTTGTCCTTAGTAGTAAGTATCCTTTTGGGCCACTTTAGTGGTCGCATCGAATCGAATCGAATCGAATCCCCCTGCTGTCCCTCAATCCTTCATATCCTTAACGATTGTCACGGTTTGATGTGCTCGGCATTGATTGGGTCACGTGCCGCAGGACTCCGGAGGTGGACTCATCGATATTCATAGTGCTGCCTGGGCTTTGGGTAATTATTTGATATTCAAATGTGGCCAGTACTCAGTACTGGGTCCCAAAGGACCTGAAAAGTTGCTTGTTAAACATTTTACTCGGCACATTTACTTACTTAAGTACTTAAGGCAAAATATTTAAGATTTCACATTTACTTACTTAAGTACTTAACGCAAAATATTTAAGATTTCACTGGCCAAGTCTTCTTTTGTAGTAAATAATTGAAGACTTCCCTGAGCTGCTGTTAATTATGCTGAAATAAAGTCACTCAAATGGCTTTAATCAGGGAAATCTTCCTCAAAATAAAGACATTATCTTGTCTTGTAATCGGCAAACCTCCGGGCAAAGTCAAAACGGCAATCCATCTGTGGGCGATTCAACCCAAGATTGCAATGCTGTTGCGATTATCCTTTAAGCACATGTCATCTTTGCCACAGCACCCGCATTGCTTCAAAAACAGAGGTCCTTGCTGGTCGCAGGTCCTTGGGCCATATGCCGCAACCATCGATCGGGTCAGAAGACAAAGGACATAAACACAGGACTGCGACTCTCTCTCTCTTTCTCTCTCTCTGCCGATCCACCGCAGGACCAAACAAAATTTATAATCACCGATGACCGATGTCGCAACGCCCTCCGCCGCCGCCTCCCCAAAAAGGGAAAAAACAAGAAAAGAGGATAGCGGACTGTGGAAAAGTGAAAACCAAATACATTTTCTAGTTAAGTCATGTCAGGACCTTTTTTTAGACACGCTCGCTTAGCGCAGGCAGCGAGATAATCTCAACTCAATTTGCTGTCCCCTAAAGATCGAGCATCGAGGATCGCAGGTCCTGGGCGCCGAACATCAAAACATCGATTCCGTGGAAACCTCTCGAGAGAGCGAGCGGGTCAAGTGCGGTGCACCCGGGTCCCGATTATTTATGTTATGGCCCCCGATCAAAATTAGAGCGATCTCCGGTTACCTCGCACTGCTGCTCTGGAGGATCTAGAGTGTCCTGGACTGTCCTGGAGTGTCTGGTGTATCTGTGGTATCTGCAGTATCTGGAGCGTGCCCAGAAGTCCGACTTACATAAAGTCGAGTATGTGTGACAACACTTTGGGTTATGTTCCCCACTTGGAACTTCGGTTCTGGGATTGCACAACCGTGTGGAGTGGCCTGACATGGGTTCTGTCTCGCTCCCTCTCTCTTTTGCTCTGTGTCGGTGTCGGTTGGCCACAAATTCTGGGAACTTGGCAGCCGCCGCACTTATGTTTGTGCCGCTGCTGCCCCTAAGTGGCCACTTGTCCGCGTGGTGACTTCATATTCCCCAGAGATGTGATTTCATAATTTGTTTAATTTGTGTTTTCTGACAGGTTTCCAATCACTTTCCCTGGACTGCAGTTCCTAGACAGCCATTAGGTGAGCTATAATCCAATTAAGGCAATCGAAGATGGGTTTAATTTTTCTGGAGTGTAAATTATATTGATATTGTGGATGGGAAAATTGGTTTTGAGGAGAACTTTAAATTGAAAATGGTCGAAAATATCAAAAAGGTAATACTGCATCGATATAAAGTCGATATAAAATCGATATATAAATCAAATTTTAAATATTGCAATATATGTAGCCTCGGTTAAATTCGAAATACACTGTTTAGTAAATAGGATCTATATAATCTTTAAAAAAAATGCATCTACATTTCATAAAATTTCAATATTTAACCTGAACTGCAACACTTTCGATATGTAAATGTTAAGATATTTTTAATCCAATATAAGCACCATAATTTTGTCAATATAGCATTCAAATTTATTGTAAATATCAATATATCAATGCTGCCTTCATATTTCATGCAACAAACGGTTTTGTTAATAAATCTTTTGAAATTGCGACATTTGTACATTCGATAAATCGATATTTTGTTTGATATATCGACCCAATATAACAAAAAAAAATTACACGATAACTTGAATAACATTTTTCTGATATCTTTCAATTAAATCAATATTTTAAGGCAAAATAAAGCATATATTAAAATATATTTTAAATATTATCGCATACTTCCCCGCCCAGAATTGATTTTAAGACAACTAAATAAATATATTATAATCAGACCCACCTGACTCGATGTTAATATCAAGCTGGGAAATCTATAAACAAAATCATTTAAAGAAAATGCCCCTTAGACCACATCGTCTAATATTACCAGCGACTGCGTGTAACCCATACTTAAAATTACACTTTCGCCCCGGACAAGTCTTTGGGCCATTAAGCTGACCAAAACAGAGACAGAGACAGAGATACACGAATATGGATACCTTATGTTCGGGTTAACTCCTCTACGCCATAAAGGAGAGACGCTGAGATGCGAAGAAAAATTAACAAATCATAACATCATCATTTATCATCATTAACGCTGCAAGATTTTATTTTGTATCTCTTGTTGTACTTTTTATTTTGGATTTTTCCCTTTCCCCCTTTCGGTTTGCCTTTCTCGCCGCTGCTGACCGCAGACTTCAGTTATAAATCAATCAGATTTTGTTTGCCATTTAGTGGGGCCCCCCAAAAAACATAAAACATGAAAAAGGGAAAAGGGTTAGAGGCTATCGGCTATAGGCTAGCGGGCAACGCGGCGTATGATTAACGTGCGTGTGAAGTTGTCGGGCGGCCCCATCACACCCATCCCATCCCATCCCATCCCAAATGCATGGATATGGGGACTGGGAGTCGACTCCACCAATCCGCCGAGGTTGTCAACCAGCCGCTTGCACAATCCCACAGGCGACTCCAAAATGGAGACCTGGGCGTGGGCTCTCTTCGACGGGGGCTTGGCGCTCACTCAACTTGAAAATTGATTGATGCCCGGGCAGGGCAGCCCCAGAGAGCCGGCATAAATCAATATTTTATATTGGAAGCAATCGATCTGCGATCTGCGATCTGCCACAGCTATCTCTTGCATCGGATTGCCAATCTTCACGCCATCATCATCATCATCGTTTTCCCTGGGACACAAAAAGGTTTCCCGTTTAATTACAAAACTCTGAGGGTTTGCCAGGGAATGGGAGGAGGAAATCGGGAGACTAGGAGGTTGGCCGGGCTAGCAAATTGACTGCCCCATTGATTGTCTGAGATTGAATATGCCCAAGAGCCCGAGTTATGATCCTTCTTGGCGTAAAAATTTGAGAGGGTTGTGGAGAGAAGCGGAGATTGAATTAAATTGAAAGGGAATAAAGTCAGAGGCTTGCCTTGCCTTGGTTATTATTACAATACTTTAGGTATCAAGTATAAAATATATATTTAAAAGTATATATCTAGCATTAATTAAAATAAATTGTGATTTTAAGAGATGAAGATTTAAAAAGATTTCCCCTCTGGCCCTTACAGTTTGGCGGAGACCAATATATTTCCAAGTACCTTAAAGGTACCTTTAAATTCTCAAGTCTGAATTCTGGGACATTAATGCGAAAAGTTTAATTGTAGAAAAATATTTTTTGACAAGATCAAGAGATGATAGAAATCGATTAAAAGGCAGCACATTGAAAATCCTTTCAATATAAAACTATAAAAATAATATATAAACACATAAAATTGCAACAAAAAATTTTTACAACGAAAATGCTTTACTTTTCTATTAAAAAAATATAAAAATTTCAGATTTGAGAAAAATTCAACCTAACAAAAATATAATAAAGTAATTTCTGTGACTCTCTATGACTAAGCAAACTATAAAGAATATGTTCTACACCAAACTTTCAAAAATATAGTATTGTTATGGGCTTGAAATATTAATTATAAAAACCCGAAACAATACAATTATTTTAAAATAATTTCAAAATCAGCATTCCCTTAATTTATTTCTGAAAAGCAAAATATAAATAGAATAAATAATAAACCAAGGTCCCTGGAACTTGCCTTTGATTCGTTAGAGAGCAAAGTTTCCCCGAGGACAACCCTTTTTTAGGGATCGTCGCACCCAAAAGCAGATCAAATTCGCCGGAAGTTGGCAAGCTTCCTGAGGGTCCCTTTTCCAACCTGGGAAACCACCCTTAAGGGAGATCACAACAACCCTAAAATGAGGATCAAGGCGCACCCCTTGCTATATATATATAAAGAAATATAAAACTGGAATTGCTTTTGTTTTTCGATATAATTTTGTTCGTTTTTTTTATTGTTAGGATTTTTGTGTTGTAGATTTTGTCGCCTTGTTGTTTTTAATGCTTTTTGTTGTATATATAATTTATCTTAAAGACAATTAACAATTATTATGGTACACAACTAGATGGTTTCTCTCATTCTATATATATATATATTTATATATATATTATGGCTTAAATAGTGCTATTTATTTATGTACACACATGCAAAAAAAAATGTCCTTAACTAGAGTTTCTCTCAAAAAAAAAAAAGAAAATATGGAAAAAAATTCAAGTCCTTAGAGCTATGTTTATGGTTAATATATTATAATATTTAATGTAGGTTGTTTTTGTATATATCTTTCTTTTCTTTTCTTTTCTTTTATGTAATTTCTTTTCTTTTCTTTCCTTTTCTCTTCTTTTCTATCATTTCTTTTCCTTACTAACTTTTCTTTCCTTCTTTTTTTTTGGGTTTTCACATTCATTTTTTCATCAACAATAAACACTGAAAAAAACACACACACTAGAGGTTCGTTCTACGCTTTACCGCCTCTCGCCGGGGGGTTGGGGTTGGGGTTCCTTAGGGGTTTTTATGGCCTTGTTTGTATCCTTAAACTGTAACAACAACTGCGGCTTGAACCGCCTTCCTAGGCGGTGGCATGCGGATGATAGGCCGCTGCCCAGGCGTTGTGATGATGCGGATGCGGATGCGGGTAGCCGTAGCCGGCGGTGCTTGCTCCAAACTCCGCCGGATAACTGGCCGCATACTCGGACTTCATGTGGCAACTGGAGCTCGAGTCCTGACTCGCCCCGCTGGCCAGGCCGCTCATCGTCAGGCCGTATTCCGCCGCCAATTGGGACTCGCTCTGCATGGCCAGGGCCGCGTAGTGATGCTGGGCCAGCACCGTGGCGGAGGCCGAGGGCGAGGAAGCTGATCCGGAGACAGAGCCAGAGCTGGAGCGGGTAACAGAGGCGGCTGCTGCTGCTGCGGCGGCGGCGGCAGCGGAGGCGGAGACAGCGGCGGCGGCAGCGGCGGAGGGTGAACTGGCGCTGGAGGACGCGGAGGAATTCGCTGAGGTAGTGGCTGGCTGTATGGCACGGCTGCTCCATGGCTCATAGCTGGCCATTTGCTGGGCGGCCTGCTGCTGCTGGTGGTGCTGCTGCTGTTGCTGGAAGAGCGGTGGTGGCGGCGGCGGTGGATTCGCCGTGGTGACCGCTGCCGCCGCCTGCTGGTAGAGATTGGCGTAGGGCGCGTAGTTGACGAGCGGCGCCGCCTCCGGCTGCTCCTGCTTGAACTCAACTGGCGAGGGGACCAGCGGCTTGCCACTGCTGGACTTTTTGTCCTTCTTCTCCTGCTTTATGGACGACGCCGACGCCGCCGATGCCGCCGCCTGCTCCTTGGCCTCCGCCGCCAGGGCCTTCTTGCTCTTCTTGTCCTTGAAGTGGGTCTTCTTGTGCTTGCTGAGGTGGTCGCTGCGGGAGAACTTCTTGGAGCAGATGGGGCAGGCGTAGGGGCGGTAGTTGGTGTGCGTCCGTCCGTGCCGCTGCAGCTCGTCAGAGCGGGAGAAGCGCTTGCCGCAGGTGAGGCACAGGAAGGGCCGCTCGCCCGTGTGCCAGCGCAGGTGGGTCTTCAGGTGCGATGCCTTCCCGTACAGCCGCTCGCAGCCGGGGATGTGACAGATGTGCTGCTTGCGGCCGCGCTCGTCGGGACCCACAATGGGCGGCAGGCCGCTCATCTCGTTGGTGCAATTGGGGCACGTGCAGCGCACGGAGCGCCGCTGCAGCTGGGTCTGGAAGGCGATGTCATCGAAATTGAAGCCCGGATAGCTCTGCGAGCTCCAGGGCTGGTAGAGGCGCTCCTGGTGCGAGAACCAGGCGGCGGAGGAGGACATGCCCACGGCGTTGCCGTAATAATCGGAGGCGTACTGGGCATATGGGAACTGGCTTCTGGAAGGAAGGGAGGGAAATGGAGAAGAATTGATTAGTTTAAGTGAATAAATCTATTGAAATCTTTGCTATTTTTATGATAAATAATTGAGTTGCTTAATGGTTTTTATGGGGATTTTTAATTCCTGTTATTAACTACTAGCTGAGCCTCTTAATTAGCATCTTAAGATCGTTTCAAAGTCTGTAACTTGTGGTTTATGTTGATCCTCTTGGTTATTGATCCATAAAAATACCATAACCTGTACTTAAATCAAATTAAACTGCAATTAAACATTAACTAAGGTGTTCTCTGGGGGAAGTTGATCACTTTTAAGGCCCACCTTGTAATAACTTTAATATTAATAATCAAGATCAAGTGTTATCTCTTGAGATTAATAATTAATGAAGCTGTAAGCGAGTGGTTAAGGTGTTAGCTTAATATTTTTTATGGTTGTTTGAAGCTTATTTAATATCTAAACTCCTTAGTTTTATCCCTAAATTGTCTGTCTTCTGTTAATGAAAGTGTTTAAAGTCTGTAATCCCAACTTAAATGGTTGTTATATGTTTGTATTAAAACCTTTACTTAATTACTTCAAATTGCTTACTCTTATTTTGTTTTAAATTCTTTAAAATATTAATTCAAACATCCTTAAAGCTTTCTTCTCCTACATTTTCCCAGATATTTACCTTGCAGGTCCCAGGCCAGTGTAGGCGGTATTCCAGCCGTAGGCGGCACTGGCCACCGCCGCTGCTCCCAGATCCGCTGCTGCCGCTGCTGCTGCTGCCGCCGCCGCTGCTGCCGAGGCAGCGGACGAGGGCGAGGAGGCCGAGGATGAGGAGGACGCGGATGATGATGAGGATGAGGTGGCCACTGGTCCCGCTCCGGACCCGGCACCTGAACCGGCGCCCGCTCCCGCTGGCGCCGCCATGGCGGACGACGTTGTGGGTGTCGAGGGACTGGCCGAAATGGAGGCAAAGGACTGGGCGGGCGAGGGGAAGATGCTGGGCGAAACGGAGGCGGATGAGGGCGCCGACTGGATGCTGGAGTTGGGCGAGGCGGTGCCGGTGGAGGAGGCCTGCGGATAGGGCAGCTCCAGCTTCATGGGGGCCTTGCCCGCGGTTACCGCCGCCAAAGCGGATCCGGATCCGGGGCCGTACAGCGGGGAGCTGCCGGAACTGCTGCTGGAGCTGCTGCCGGAGAGGGATGGGGGGGCGGATAGCAGGGCGGCGCTGAGGAAGTCATGTGGCTGGGGCTGCTGTGTCTGCTCCTGTGCCTGCTGCTGCTGCTGCTGCTGTTGCATGTGGTGCTGCTGCAAGTGGAGATGGTGCTGCTGCTGCTGTTGCTGTTGCTGCTGGTGATGATGGTGATGATGCTGCATGTGCAGGTGCTGTTGCTGCTGCTGCTGCTGCATGGTGAGCTGCTGCTGCTGTTGCGCTTGCTGCTGATGCTGCTGCTGTTGATGCTGATGCGCGTACGGATTCAGATTCAAGTAATTGCACGCCGCATCGATCATGATGAAAGCTCTACGGGATTCGAGTTGCTGCGGAGTTTACTGCTGCTGCTGCTGTGCGTAGTGTGTGTGTGTGTGCGCTGCGTTCGTTAGCAATTTTCGCACATTGCTCGCACTTATTGATACTGCGCTCGTGTAATTATGGCACGCTTTTCACTTTAGTTTTGTAATTATAGTCTTTTGCGGCTGCCTGGTAATTGCATGCACGCGAAACAACGACAAGAACACGGCAACAAAAAAGCACAAACAAATTAAAGGCCGCCGAAAATTCGCCAATATAAACGCTTAACTTCGTATGCACACGCGTGTGTGTGTGTGTTGTATGCGAGTGTGCGAGCCGTTACGTTACGTTGCGTTACGTTACGCACATGTATGCACATATAGATGTATATATATATAGTTCCGAAAACAGAGCACTCGTTCCTCTGCTGCGGCTGATTCTTGCTGCTGCTGCTGCGCGTGATGTGATACAACCACCGGTAATTATCGAATGAATTCCGAAACGCTGCGAGAGGCTCTAACAACGTACGAACCGAATCACTGGCGACGACGGCAGCGGCGAGGGCAGCGGGCAGCGGCCGTGGCAGCGCTAGCGCAACGCTCGTGCTGGCCCGCTCTGGCAGCCGGTGTCCAGGGCGCGGGCCGGCTCTTTTGGCTAATGTGTTTGGCTCTCGCTCGCGCGCTGCCATGGTGGTTGTTTTTGTCTTTTAGCTTGAGGGCATCTCGCTTCGTCTCGCTCGCACGCCCACGCCATCTCGCGCCTGCCGGGGCTCCTTTCGGCTGCTCGCTCTCTCTCTCTCTCTGCCTCTGTCTCTCTCATGTGCGCTCGCTCGCTCGCTCTCATTGAGCCTGGCCTAGCTACTGCTACGCTCTCTCCTCCTAGCCTCTGGCTTGTTGTTCTTGTTGCTTGCGCTGCCGCTGCTGCTGCTGCTGCCGCGGGCGTTTTGTTTTAATTTCTATGTGTGGGTTTGTGTGTCAAAGCAATTGGGTGAGCATGCGTTTGTGTAGTTGTTGTTGTTCTCCCTGTGTTACTCCTGTTGCAATTGTTGTTGCTGGACTTTAAGGTAGAACAAGCTAAACGCATTGTATTTTGGCTTTAAAAATACCTTAAGATAAATCTTAAAATTAAATATAGCAATTAATTCTTAAAATAATATTTGTATTTTAACCAAAAACCTTAGAATTAAACTAATCAAGGAATAAACTTAAGGAAATACTAAAATAAAAATAAACACATTTTCTCAACTATTAAAATAATTTAAAAAAATTGTGTTTGATTTATGAAGCAATTTTAAAATAATTTAAAAGATTGACAACGATTTGTTGATAACTTTCTTATGAAAATAAACAAGTTTATACAACTTTAACTTTAAACTTTAAAAACGTGTTAAATCAATAACAAGGAATTTATCCTAAACTCTTTCGTGAAGTTCACGTTTTTTTGTTATTTAAAAAACTATTCTTAAATCAATTCAAAAGATTTGCAACGAATTTTCGATAATATTTTAATTACCAAAGTTTTACATGTTTAAAATGTTACTTTCATTTTCCCAAGAAACTCTTGCAATTCCCCTAATTTCTTTTCACTTTATAGTATCTATTTTTCAATAGATTTTGACAGCCATAAATCAGTCTAGTTTTTACAAAATAGAAAAAAAAATAAGAATCCATTATTTATACGAATATCTCTGCTTAAATTCCCATTATCCCCCCTCCCCTCCTCACATGCCCTTCAATTTGTTTTCGACGAAAGTGGGAATGGAAAGAGAGAGCAAGCAACCAGCTCGCATGGCTCATCATTTTAATTAAATTAAAATTTCTGTTTAATGGCATTTAATTTTTCATTTTACACCCAACCAAAAAAAAAAAAAAGAAAACAAAAAAAGAACAACCTAACGAAAAAAAACGAAAGACACAAGAAAGCGAAGCACAAGAAGAAGAAAGAGCGGGCATAATTCAAATATCAATACAATAACAATAAAAACTAATAAATTTGTGGTCGCGGCCCAATGAAATAACTGTATTTAAAGGGGCGTTAACCAAACACCACCACAAAGGAGACAGCAAGGGCGAGGGAGAGCTGTGAGAGTATCTCTCTCTCTCTCTCCCGCTCCTTCTCTCTCTAGCTGTTGCTCTCGCTCACTCTCCTTGCGCGTCTGTGTGCGCCCAAGTGCGCTTGTGTGCTGCATATTAATCACAATTGCTGTGTGTTGAGTCTCTCGCTGCTCCCTTTTTATTATGCGGCGTCTTTTTTATTACGCATACGCAACGTGGGCCCGGGCCCACAAATTTTACGATTTGCTGCTGCTGTGAAAAGATAATGATGATTCCCAAAACGAAGGGAGCCCCTCTCGCAGAGCTGTGATCGACTCTGGCAGCACCCTTTGTATTGGGTCATGGGAACTATCTTGGAACAATTAGAATTTAGTTTAAAATATTTTTCATTGATGTGAAAATTGGTATACGATTTAATATTGATTGATTGATACTGGCAGCCTTAAAGGTTCGGTTATTCCAGCATTTTTATTAGGCGAAAAAGACCATTACCCTCTTGATAATTTTTATATATCCCGCGTATTTCATCCGATTTGACTGAAAATTGGCATCCGAGTCAATAATGATTAGACCTGCTGGCATCCCAAAAGGTTCGGTTGTGCTGGCATATTTTTTATCAAAAATTAACCTTGATCTTTTGTCTAGCTCGTCTATATCCTTCGTTTTTCACCCAATTTGTCTTAAAATTTGTATATAAATCGATCACGATTAGACCTCTTTGCATCCCAAAGAGTTCGGGTCTATCTTTTATTATATCCCGTATATATCATCCAAATCATCTGAAAAGTGTTTTAATGTCACATCGAACTAAGGAATATTACAAGAAATTAAAAAGAATCCAATATTTACGTAATATCAATGATAATACAAATGAAAATTAATTGTTAAAATTATGTAGGTAAAAAAAATCTCAGCTGAGTGACCCAGATCGTGCATAGCCTGCTTATGAGAACTGCTGGGTATGCTGTGGACTGTGGAGACTCTCGGGGCAACATGTAATGAAACGGAAGATACAATTATATTGAGGCAGCCAGCCCAGCGCACCAACGAGGAGCCCGTCTCGTGCTCTTGTCCCTCCTTCGTTATCCTTCTTCCTGCTTCCCTTTTTACTGCCCTCCGGTGCCTGGGGTTCCTCCGGCACTTTTGGCTACCGAAGATTTATGACAACGGCCGAAGTCAACTAGACTTGAAGACCGTCTGCTGCCGGCCTAAGCCTTGCCTCCTCGCTTTCTCCTTCCCGCCTCCCTTTCCCATGCTGCCTCCTGTTTTTGTTTGCCCCTTCCGCCAGGAGTCCTTGTCCTTGTTCTTGTCCTTGGGCCACAGCGTCGCCGCATAATCAATTAGCAAAAAGTCTGCGAAGCCACTGCAGCGGCAAGGAAAGTTCCTACTGTTCCCTATATACCGCCCCCAAGGGCCACGCCCTCTTTTTTGTATCAGTAGGTCAAGTGGAGTTGTGCGAGGGTGTGTGTGTGTGTGTGTGTGTGTGTAAAGGGGGCTTCCCCTTTGTAATTTGTGGTTCTAGGAACTTCCCAGAGACAACTTCAGCGAAAGTTGGAGCCTTTTTTTAGGGATAGAAGACCTTGGAAAGTACCCTTAAAAGATTACGGATTAAGAATTAAGGATTTGGTATATTATTTATAATAATTAAGGATTTGGTAATTAAGGATTTTGTATATTAGGGGAGAGTGGGGAGTCTTGAAGCATGGGGAGTTGCGAAGCATGGCCGTAAAT
>JAEIHY010018858.1:0-13070 GCA_018904565.1 Drosophila tsacasi
CAATCACAAAAAAAATTACATTAATATCAAAATTTCCGGCTTTTTACCCATAGTGCACTGTAGTAACCGCTAACAGCTACTGTTATTGGCGGCTGCCTTTTGCCGCTGCTTCTGCCTCTGCGGAGGACGACAACGACGACAGTTAGTCTGGGCAGAGCGGCCATCATTTCGGATTAGTGTGCGTGTGTGTGTGGAGGTGCGCGTGTGTGTCTGACCTTTTGCATCTGCCAGAGGTCGCAGAGGGAAAAAAAGGGGACAAGCGGGGGAAGGGAAGTCGTGGCTCGTTATGGAGTCACGCTCTTCCTCTTCATCCCCCGACTTCCATATAAATTAAGATCCCTAAATGCTGACAAAGGCCACTAATTCAATGGCAATAAAACGGATATTAAACACACATCGAACTCCGGCTACCGACGAAAGTCAGTCCAAAGAGGAGCCGAGAAAAGAGAGTAGTGGCGAGAGAAGGTGGCGGCGAAGGAGGGGATGTGGGAAGGGGGGAGTGATCATCCTTCCCGCTCTCTCCCCACCTTTCACTCTCACCTCGTTTGCTCTTATTCTCTCTCTCTCACTCTCTCTTACTCTCTCTCTCATGGGTTCCTCCAGTGCTTCTGACTTAGGGTTTACACTCAACAAAATGCAAAGCTCGTGCATTATGCAATATGTTATAAATAAATAAGTAAATAGTTAAATATAATAAAATAACATTGATAGCTAATATGCATTTATTTGTTATATTATTTAATATCCAAGTCAATTCATATCTAGTTTTTTTTCTGTGTATACTCTATTCTTTTGCTGCGCATCGTTTGCATTAATGAATTAAAAATTGGGGAATTCGAAGGGGAAAATTGTTGACTATGGAAAAATGCGTTCAACGCTTGCGACTGCTGCTTTTCTTCAGCTAGATCCAACTGTTTTTCCTTCTTTTTCTTTTTATTGAATACTTTTTTATGAACGAAACGGAAAAATGTGGCCAAAAGTTGGTAGGAGGCTAGAGAGATACCCTATAAAAAGAGGTAAGGGAGGGTCCTATCACTTGTGGGGTTAATGAAATATAAATATGTAAATACTTACAGCTTTCTCCTCTTGCTGTGCATTAAAATTTCCAAGTAGCCAAACGGGAACAGCTGGTTTTCGTATTTATTTTTGTTTTCTTTGGCATACTCTTTAGATTTTATATAAATAATATTATATTTCAGAATTTTAACAAAAATTCGACATATAAATAGTTTAAAAAGTCATCTCTCCAACGAATATAATATATTTATTGACCCCTGTTTAATATCCAAAACCCAGGGCATCTCTCAGTTCGAAATTACCTTTCATTTCCTGCTCCCGATCACTTTTTTATGGCCCGCCATTCGAACTGATCACTAATTCATTTTTCTAATTTTCCAAATGTCCAAGACGAAGAAAAAAAAAAAAAAAAAGAAAAAAGGTGGGCCGCAGTAGGTGGGGGAAAATCGGGGAGGGGCTGCGGCTGATGCTGCTGCTGTTGCTGCTGTGTATGTTTTTCCGAGGGTCCGAGTCCGAGTTCGAGCCGAGAGTGGCGATCGATTCATTATGTCGAGTAATTTATGTGCCGCTGTCAACTGTGAACAATTGCGCGGCTGCAACTGGTCTTCGATCGCCCCTGGCTTTCCCCACCCCCCCACTCCTACTTGTGTCAAAGGTCACTCACATCGAATCAGGTGCATCCCGGGGCCCCATAAATTAGCCATTACCAACCAATTATCAAGGCAGCAAGGCGGACAAAAGGCACAGCAAAAGGCGAGCCGAGGGGAGAGGGAAAACTGAGCTGAGCTGAGGGAAACCCAAGGAAAACCCAAGAAGGAAACCCCGCGAGAAAACAGGAAGTTCTCGCCTCTAAATGTCACCGCTCTTTGTCCGGCCTCGATGGTCCATTAAAGGAGTCCATGCCCATGCCCATACCCATTCCCAATCCAAAACCGAGTCAAAGTCCGATTCCGGTAGCAGTTTCCAAATTCTGCACAGCAAAAAATAGGCATTGCATCTTTAACCAGATTTTATATACAAAATTAAATATATACAAAACAATTTAGTTATCCTTATGCTTATAACAACATAAAATGTAGAAAGTTCAATGATTTCCAAAAGTTTTTTAAAGAAAATTGTCTAAGCAAATAATTATTGTTAGTTTGTTGTGGCTTCTAGGGCACATTTCTTGCAGTGTGGCTACTGTGCGGTCGGTGGCTGGGAAATGTTTCGATTCTTTGTGCAAAATGCGGCCAAAACACTCGATGACAGGACGAGGGCAGGACGACTCCTTGCGGAAGTTGACCGGATATTGGACAATCTTTGAAGCGATGTGGATGAGGATGCCCCGGAGGTGAGCACTTACAGGTGGGTGGTCCGCCAATCTAATGCTCGGAGATCTTAGGGAATAATACATATGCCTGGGAATTCCCCGCAGATCGAGGAATTGAATAAATGAAATTAAAGAGAAGCAGAAAAAGCACACAAATGAATGCTAAACTAACACACAACCAACAAGTAAGTCAAAAATATGCTTATAAATCTTGTTCGAAAATTCAGATCTATTTATATATAAATATTTATACTATATATTAACTTTTCCTATAAACAATTTGGAATGGTCTCAATATTAAGTCAGTAAAATCTGTGTAGTATGATCTGTGTGTCGGATAATGTCCACTTAGTGGCATATCAAATGCAGGCTTTTTTGTTGATTAATCTTAAACTTGAACAGCCTTTAATTGATGGATTTCCAACATTTTCCCAGCTTAACCAGGGAAATCCTAACCGAAACCCTAAATCAAACACTGTGTTCTATGCCCTTACACCCCGTGACCCCGACTCCCTGGTTAACATTAAACAAATCATTAAATAACTCCTCCTCTCCGGGAAATCAATCAACTTGGACAGAAGTAAAACAGATGCTGCTGCTGCTGCTTGAGAGAGTTTCTCCCCCATCGTTTTTGGCCAACTGACTACCGATTTCTGGCCAACTTGAGGGCGACCACCCTGGGCGCAGCAGCTACAATAAGAAAAAGGCAGCAGTCGCCATCCAGCAGCCGATGCGCGCGGGGGGAAGCTATCGTCTTATCCGAGAAGTTGGGGGCAAGCTGCAGCAGCAACCGGTCGCCGGTCCCGGCCTGTCTGCAGTTGGAACTTTTAGTCGCGACCCGAACTTTGGGAATTTTCTCCAACTTTGGCCAACGCCACACGACGAGAGGCTGGTGTGGTGGTGGCAAGTGTCTCGCGCGGCCCTTACACAGCGAGAAATCATTTATTTATAGCCTGCTGCGCACAGGTAATATTTTGGAGAGCAACTAAACGGGGTCTAGAAACTGCAGTATTTGATAGAATGATTTGAAATTTGGTATGTAGGTAGATATAGGGAATATGTTTAAGATCTCAAAACAAGAAACTGATGTTTTCAAAGATAATATTATGGAGAGCAACTAAAAGGGGTCTAGAAACTGCAGTATTTGATAGAATGATTTGAAATTTGGTATGTGGGTCGATAAAAGAAAACTAAATACATGTCCAGCACATATTTGTATATGTTGCACTAACTTAAGGTAGTTACTTCGCTTCAAAAATCGTAAACCCATTAAATATAAAATATTAAGTTTTAGCAGACATTCCTTTCGGTGTATTTTCCCAGTTTCTTGCATGTGGATGACATGCTGTGCCGCTTATTAATGATACACAATTTTTGTATCATTTACGGGTCACAATAATGTGGGCCGCTTTTCGTAACCAGCTTCCCAGTTTCCAACTCCCAAGTGACCAGTGGCCAGTTCTCAATGCCCGATTCTCTGTTTTCAAATCTCTGTTCTCCGTTCTCTGTTCCCTTTTCCCTGTTACCTTTTCCCATTCCCCATGTTTTTTTCGGGGCCCGCTCTGCACTTCACAGAAGCGCATTCTTTAAGCTCCCTACCCGGCCATAATTTATTATGCGGGAAATCTTATTCACGTGACTTATTTGCTTCTGAATGCCGCCCGAAGAATCGAATCGAAATCAGCAGTGCAAACGAATATGTGCATATGAATATGCATATGGATTCCGAATCCCGGCCAGGAATCGCGGACAACTTGGCCAGTTGACCACCGATGATGAGTCACCAACGGTGGCGGAGGGAGGGAGGGAGGGATAGATAATGGCGGGTCGCCTTGATGTGGGTCCCCTTTGATTCCAATAACAATTTCGATCCCAACACACCCAGCGAAACGATCAGGCGGATCTCATTGGAGGGCACAGAAAAATGAAATAAAAATAAAAAATAATACAACACTGAAAACACAAATAGAACCTTGTGATGACAGTGGACAGAGATCACGGAATTGGATAGTTAATGCATGAGAGATTCGGGTATTTATAGGATTGAATTTGAGGTATTCGAAAGGTGGAATATATCAATAATATATCATGAATATATCTGTCTATTATATATAAAAGTTTTCTGCTGCTCCAGCCGTGTAAACATTTATAATAAGAGAGGGAGAGAGAAAGAGAAACATTTATAATAGGTGAGCGAGCGTCCTAGTAATATATATATTTTTAAATAAACACTATTTAATATTATCTCTATTTAAGTATTTATTTAAAAGCACAAATTAATATGTATATCTTAAATGTTTTATATTCTTAAAATTACCAAGAGACTTTTAAACAATTTAAAGGCATCTAAAACTTGATGTTTATAAATTCTAGTTTTCTTTTTAAATTAAAACCAACAAAGAAGAAACGTTAGTTAAGAAAAATATTTAATTTGCCATATATTATATATAAAAGAATATAATATTTCTTCCCAGGGTATCAACAAAGTCGGTACCCTTCCAGCCACCACCCTCATAATTTCGTAATACCTTTTTTTTCGCGCTTTGCCTTTTTACGCTTTGGTTTAATTTATTTTCATTTGGGGCCGCGTGCGATTTTTATGCTCATTTTTGTCGAAGACATTTAATGATCGCATATATAATTTGAGAGAATGCACAGCCTTGTGTGTCCCCCCTCCTGGCGAGGATCCGTGTGGAGGAGCAGTGGACCTGTGATGGAGCTGCCGCCTGTTGTCCCTCTGTGTGTCGCTCCCTTTTCGCTGCAGTTGCTCATAATTTTATGGGAGCTGCTGGCTGCCTCGGCAAATACACTCGCTAAATTTATGCACATTCCAGCTGACCCCCCGCTACCCATTCCCATTCCCATTTCCATGCCAATTCCCCCATGCCCCCCATTCTTTCCGATTCGCAGACCAAAAATTTGCATACCAACGGCAGAAGAAGGTATGAATTTTAGATAGATACCCTTTTTTGGGTATTAAATAAATATTATATATTACAGAAAATTTTAATAAATCCTTTTCAGACTATATCCAAAGTTTTTAGAAATTGATTTAATTAATTGTAAAACTAAGTCAGCATATTAGACTTAGATATATCATTTAAATTAGTTAATTTATAAGAACCTTGGAAATATTATGAAAATTGATCATAAAATTGACAGAATTTAGAAAATCCATAAATCTAGGGGATATAAATTTGTCGTATAATTGTTGTATAAAGAATTGCCCTATATATTTAATCAATATTTAAAAATTATCAACAAATATGTGTTTAGGTATGTACCCTTTGCCTTTTACAGGGTATTTCTCCGTTTTGTTCAACCCAAAGAAGAACCAGGTGCAAGGACGGATTGGGATACGGATCGGGATCGGATCCCCCGGCACTAAAAAGGAGCCGCTCGCTCAGTTGGAGCTCTTAACAAATTTGTTCGGGGCAACACGCCCAAAAAAAAAACAACAACAAAAAATGGCAACAACAACAACTGAAAGCTCAATCGCACGGGAGATCCAATATGCTCGCACACCTCCTCCCTCCCAGTCGCCCCACCTCGCCACCCCCGTAGCCATCACCATTTCTAATTACGAACTCGTGTGCTGAGCTGCGTTTCGGTTTTCTCTTAAAAATACATACAAACATTGTTGTATGTATGAAAAGATGTATTTTTATAACCGATACCCAATGGTTGGGCCAAGGGTATTATGAATTGAAGCCAAGAGGGAAATGTTATTAAATATTATATATTATTTAAAATAATAGATAATATTTAAAATAATAGATAATTGATATCTCTCTAGTATATATTCAAGTTTTCTGCCGCTCCAACCGTGTAATCATTTTATATTTATAATAAGAGAATGAGAGAGAAACATTTATAAGAAGTGAGCGAGCGAAGCGAGCGTCCTGGGTCTCAGCGGAGAGCAAATTTATAAGAGAGGGAGAGGGAGAGATAGAAAGAACGGAGGGTATCTAGTTATAAAATATATATTTATAATGATATATAGTTTAAATTATATAACCATGAGAAGCTTATTCAGATTCCTTAAACCCTATATATTCACGATCAGTATATTTCGAAAATATTATTTAAATACATAGTTATATTAAATTAATCTTACCTTTTCCAAATTTCGTCTACCTATTTTCTTATTTTATTATTTTTTCTATTGTGTAACCCTCAAAGCCTTGATTACCGGGTATCTCAATGTCGATTATGCTCGAGCTTTCATACTTGTTAAATTATGATTTTCAGTGTTGGGTTCGATCTATTTCGTTACGCTTCTGGTTTTTTGGTTTTTGGTTTTTGATTTTTCTTTTCACTTCTGCGCTGCGGTGACATGTGGAAAAGGAAGAAGAAGAAGAAGAGGCAGCAGCAGAAGATAAAGAAGAAGAACAAGCGAGACCAATGGGCAGCAGAAGCGAAAGAAGAAGAAGAAGATCTAAAAGGCCGCATACGACAACGAACAAACAAGGGAAAACAACACAAGAAGTAGAAACAAATAAGTACATAAATATATGTACCTATATGTCTGTACAACAGCAATGAGAACGCCTTGGATAAGCTAGGTCAAATTAGGGAAAAATAAAAACAAAACAAAAAAAAAGGGGGGAAATTGAAAGATTGGAAGGTTTTTCGGTAGCCAAGACACTTGTCTAGGTGCGGCACCTCGGCTTGACCCCAAGAATGTTAATTAATGTACACTCATCTAATGACAATAAAAAGATCACAAAAGGAGAGGATCTAGATCTAGACGGCTTAAGTTACCAGAGAGAGAGAGGAAATCTTTTCCGATCCCCTAGTTAATTTCCCTCTTAAAGGAAACCATAGCACGCTCCACCAATTAAGGAATTATACAAGGATAATCTATTTTTGAACTCACCTTCTTCGGCTCTTTCTCTTTGCATTTCTTTATTATATTATTTTCCCTTCTTCATTTTCACACAAACACTTAACACATTTCGTTAACATTTTATATTTCAATAAAAAAGCAGCACAAAAAATAAGTAGAGAAATACGTCGTTTACTTTTTTAACTTTTTAATAGCACAGAAAAAAAAATACACCACCACACACTCGAAATACATATTTGATTTTTCCAATAAATACATATAATTTGTGATTTGTGAAGAAAACACAATAGAAGTAAAAGAAAATGAAGGAACACTGCAATTTCAATTTTCACTTTCCAATTGAAAACTAAGAAAGAAAGACACAAGCGCGCTCTGGGAGTATTTGATTGAATAGAATAATAACACATTATTGCACATGATCAATATCATTAACACTTTATATGAAACACAACGAAGCGAAAAAAAATCCAGACGGACTTCCACATTCCGAACTCGCGAAATTTGATATTGCGCAACCTTTCCTCGGCGACTCTATTATAGAATGTACTAGTAATATAAGAGAGAGAGAGAGTACAGTATTGTCAGATGAAACGGTGATCCTCTCAAAACTTTAAGCTAAGCTGGAATATGTAAATCTCACTTGGGTTGCGAGAGGGGCTCTCCACCCACTCGTTCGCTCGCTCTCTCTTTGTCTCTCTCTCCCTTTTTCTCTTTCCTTGATTGACTTGCTGAAAATTGCTTCAACCTGGAATGTGCCAAAAGTCAGGTCAGCTCGGGGCAATCTTGAATCTGATCTTTGACCTCCCCGAAAACAATTTGCAATTCGAATTCTCGGCTTTAGCCAGCCAGAATAACCATTTAATTGGCCAGGGGCGTTGGCCGGGCTAATTGGGCGAAGATCAGGGCCCCGAGATATACATAGCAGCTCCCGAAATTCGATCTTCGACAGGAGATTTTCCCCGAGCGAAAACCCAAAAACGAAGAAGAAAGAGAATACAATTTGAGTATGCGTTTTTTTTTTGTCCGGAAAATGGAAAACGGGAAAATAGAAGTGCAGGCGGGGATTCGGGGCAGCGACAACAATTCATCTCAATATGCCAAAGTCGCTTTCAACGCTCCCATTGTTTGGACATCGGGAAGAAAAGGGTCGCCTCGCCGGCAGGAGGCAGGAGGCTGCCGAAGACGTAGACCCAATTTTCAGCTCGAGGAGTTGCGCCGCTGTCTGGCGGCTTAGCCCCGGAGAATTGGGAATTGGGAGAAAGAGAGGAAGGTAGAAGGGAGAAAGGCCAGTGGGAACGAGATCAGAAGAACAAGGGCCGAGGAAAATGAAAATGAACAATGGGGGAAGGATTATCCCGGCAATGATCAGCGGCCGAGAATGAAGACATCATCTTCCCAAAACAGTAGGCCAATTCTCACACCGAAAGACACACACACTCGCAGGAGGAGGAGGAGGAGGGGGAGGGAGAAAGTCGGGGTTCCTTCTTAGGGACACGGAAAAAAATTATTATTTAAAAATTTGGATTTTTGCAAAATTTGATGACATATAAAAAAATATTTTCTTGATATTTTTAATTTATTTTTATTTATTTATTTATTTTTTATTTTTAAAAAAATTATAGTATTTAAAAAACTTTTTAACAATAAAAAAAAATATATTTTCTTTATATTTTATTATTAATTAATTATGATATCATGGCGGATTGAAAGATATTTTATTTTGGCCACAACTTAGTTTGTAGGGATCTGTAGAAGACCTGAAATATTATCATTTTTTATATCGTTATTAATCTATATTCTTTTTTATGATAATTTCTGGAACAAATCAAAGTTTAAAATAATTATAACTAAGTCAAAAAAGCATTAATTTTGATTCGGAAAGCTTTTCTTATATTTAAACATTTTGTTAAATACATATTTTCTTGAATTTTTTGTCATTTGAATGATAAAACCCCTTAAAAAATTGTTGAAAAAATTGGTAAATTATTTTTTTAGCATCACATGCCTAGATCGACTCGACTGCTGATGCTGATCAAGAATATATATGACTTATAGGGTCGGAAATGACTCCTTCACTTATTTCTGACTAAAAAATGTAACCTGCGGGTATTTATTTATAACAAATATTATTCTCCATATGTGCTCCCTCTTTTTTTTCTTTCAGTGTGCGGCGATTGATCTAGTTTTTCGGGAACAACTTGTGGCGGAAAATTGAAAGGTTAAAACCAAACATAAGTTGGACAGGTAACGTCGGTCGCCACCGATGATGAAAGAAAGTAAAAATCAATTTCAAGTCGAGCAAAACAATTACTTTCCCATGTAGCGCTCCCACAAGGCACTGCAAAAAATTATAATGATCTTTATATATATATATGGTATATATATAGTTCATTTATTTTTACAAATATATTTCTTGAATAAAATAAGTTTACTTATAACAATAAATATTATTTTTCTGCATTTCTTGCTTGTAAATTAAATATTTCTATTATTTTCCCTATTCAGGCACTTAGTAAGTGTTGTTTTTTGCTCAGTGCACTTGTGCGTAGGCAGGATAGTAACGAAATTTGGTTCGGCTGTCTTCAAACTTCAATCTGCACACACAAATAGTGTCAATCAACGATGCTTGCACAACTCAAAACCAACTCGAACCCGTTGCACACGGTTCTCAGAGCATTCCTGGAACCCAACAACAAAATATTCTATTATATATATGTACATATATATATCTTTATCCCCACTCTCTCAAAAAAAAAAAAAGAAAATGTTATTTGAGTTTTGGGAAATTCTCCGCGCGCATTGACAACATTTCGATTTGATTCGATTTGATTTAGCTTGAGATGTGTGGAGGGACTTAACTGAATTTCGCCCCATAAGGCAATCTGTCCACTCGCCATTGTTCGTTGTTGTTATTATACTTGCCTTGTTATGGCCCAATTATTGTTGTTGTTGTTGGTGTTTTGTCAGCATCGGTTTTTAAGCCCGGAAAACGAGAGGAGAAGAAAAATGGTTGATTGACAACGCGCCGAGCTCCCTCATTGTTGTTTGCAGTGACTGAAGTTGCCTCAAAGACGCTGGATTTTCCGTGGAAAAGTGCTGGGATGGGGAAGCTGGAACCAGCCTTGTCGGTGGTCACACCTGCCACCGAACTTTTGTGGGTTAAAAAGACTGGAAGTGTCGTCATTATGGCTAGAAAACTTGTCATGTCCAAGGCAATAAATCGGAAATAATAAATTGAAAAAGAGAGAGAAAGAGATTTGTATTATAAAAAAGCTCGTTCTTTTAGGCTTAGATTTTCTCAAGGGTTTTTGTATCTCTTTTATTTTTTATATTTCCATAATTACAAGCTATAGAAATTTATATAATTTCTGTAACATTTTAAATTGAGCTAGTTTTTTAAGCCTTATAAATTTTAGTCACTTGTATGTATTTATTTTCTTCAATTTATCTTAAATAAGATCCAAACTTCTAGTTTAATCAAGTTTAATCAAGTCTAATCAAGTTTAATATATTTTCATAACTTTAATAATCTAAAATTACGCACTTTTACTGTTAATTTGCTTAAATTGTAATGCTAAGGTGATTAAAGCAATTACTTGTACATTTCACTAAAAAGTACTCCAAAATGTTAATTTGCGTTTTAAATATATTTTAAAGCCCTGCCGATTGAATATTTAATTTTCAGCTGCAGTGCAAACTATTTTATACAAAATGTAATAACGCACAAATAAATCTTTTTTTTGTTTTTGCGAGGACTTAAAATAAAAACGCGTTCGTTAAACTTTGATGAAAATTGCTCATACGCCCCGTGGGCCCACCTCTCTTTCGCTCTCTCTCGCTTTGCGGCGGCCAAAAACGTTCAACTGTAAATAACGGCGGGGAAATTTTCAATTCGAATTTTCAATTTCCAACAATAACACAAGAGAGTCCAAGCCGAGCGAACGAAATCTGTAGCTACGTATCTACGTATCTACATATCTTTGTATCTTTGTATCTGTTCTGATTGTTTGTCTGCCTTTTTCCCATTTTGTTGTCTTTTTTTTTGTGGCGGTATTGTGTAGGCATTTCCGGTATGCGGCTATGAAGGAAATTTTTATGACGTCAACGAGCTCACAAAAGCTATCCCCCACCATCAAAAAAAGAAAAAAGGAATGAAAATAGTAATAATAATAAAAAAAGTATCCCAGTTGAAACTTTAAAGTTTTCTTCTTTTTCTTTCTTTTTTTTTCGACCGAATGCAAACCAATAAAAAAAGTTTTTTAGCTGAGAAATATGAAATGAAATAATAAAAAATATGGAAAAAAACCCAAACAATGTTGTGGTCCTCTTCTGGTTTTTGTAAACCTTTTCAGGTGCCACAGTGGTATGGAAATGGGTAGTTTTTTTTAGAGTTAAAACGCTTTTGGGCCAATAGATACTTTGTAATCCTGTAGAAGAATTTTATTGCAGGTTTTTGGAATTTTAATTGGCTTAAAATTAAGAAATTATAAAATTCGCAAATCTACAAGACGTTTTTAAAGTGCAAGGTGTTGCAGGAATTTTACTTAAAATTCTCAAGTACGAAATTAGCGATAAACTGGCTATCAAACCAGGAAAAGTAGCAAAGTTGGATCAGTCTGCAAAATAAGTACTAATGGGGATTCAAGGCTGGAGTTTGGAAAATATAAAATTGTGCGAAAAAATCATTGATAAAATTATATTTTAAAAATATATAAAATATATAAGAAAGCTTTTTAATATTTATTAAAATTCTATTTATTACTAAGTATTTTTCCAAGCATTTATGCCTTCACAAGGCACCACTGTTTATGTGTTTTTTTTTAATAAATGTTTGTTGCTGTCCGATTTGAAGTTATATTTCGTTTTGTATTTTCGGTATTTTGGCAATGAGCCTACAAATTGGCTTGCTTGTCTTGGGCCACATATGCATAATTAATTTCGTTTTATTTTTCTTTGACAATCCCCTTCGCGGCTTCTTCATCATTTATTATTATTTTTGTAGTTGTTGTTGCTGTTAAAGTTGTTGTTTTTTCTTTATTTTTCTATGCAAGCTTCCGAGCAGCAGCAACAACAACAAAAATTAATAACACAAAAGAAGAACACAATCCCTTCGACTCACACAGTCCATCTCTGTCTTTCCTTTCTTCTCCGAACCTTTTTCGCTTGGCTTTTTTGTTTAATAATGAGACGACATTTCGAACGCATAAAATCGTCATAATAATTTTTGATATATGAAGCAGCACAGGGCGATACCAGAGCGCTAATATCAAACGAATTCTTTTCGAGATAAAGAAACAGCAGCAGCAGCAGTCGCAGCAGCAGCAGTCGCAGCAGCAGCAGTCGCGCAGCAGCAGCCGAGGAAACCGAAGTGACCGAAGAACCCAAGAGGAGGGTCTCCGAAGAGCAGTGATGCCCGTTGATTGTCCAGTTGGTTATGATTTTATTTATATTATGATTTTATATTAAAATTTTTAAGAAATTTTAAGTGAAAGTCCAAAGTTACAAAGTACTGAGGCAGGCTTTTACAGCCCTATAAAGATATAAAAGTTTTCTGCCGCTCCAGCCGTGTAATCATTTTATATTTATAATAATAATAAAATTATGTCATAAACAGATTAGTTAATAAAAATCCGTTAATTATTATTTATATTAAAAAAAAAAGAAGCTAATTCTACCTTAAAACCAGCCAATTTGACAGCACTGCCTTCCAGTTGGAAACTTGATTTTGTTTTTGTGGAGCGACAGTAGCTCAGTTGAAAATGGGGAGCTGGAGAAGGGGGTGGGGGGCCTTTTGGGAGGGGCACGCCGATGCTGATGCTGACGCTGACCAATTCTTATAAGAAAAGCCTTAAAAGACGCAGAAGGCACAAGGGACATACATAAATAAATAAA
>JAEIHY010018862.1:0-33115 GCA_018904565.1 Drosophila tsacasi
CTGTACGCTTATCCAAGCGTTCCTAAAATGGTATCCTATTTCTTAAGCCCCTGTAGTTCACCCACCAACGTATCAAAATGTACTCTCTCCGTGCATCGTAATTTTCTGGCACATCTTGTTCCCAAAAACAACCATAACGCTTCTGTAGTTCGGTATAGATGCAGTATTCTTGATGGTTTATCAACCTTTGTTATTAACAAATGTCCAGGCACACGGGGATTGGCGTACATTTTTATGTGGTGCCAATGGGTCCTCCTCGGCAATCGCATTGTATACCTTCATCAGATGCTCTTCCCCATCTTCCAAACTTATTTTCTTATTTATTTTATTTACTTATATTCTTCAATCTCAATAATTTTGATTAATATTTAAGTTATTTATATTTGAGATGTCCGACTTCGAAACAAACAAGGAATTTATCCAAATGTAAATGTAGCAATGGAATCATCCAACATTCAAAATGTTGAAATATGTACCAGTGGAACACAGGCGTTATTACACTGCGAGTTTAGTTTATTGATCTTTATTGTCCATTTCCCCGCAGAATTCGCATTTGCTATTGTTGGGTGAAAGACTGCATGCATCGGATGTCCTGGGGCTGAATAGTTTTGTTGACAAGACCTGCAAGGCCCGTATCGTCGGCGAGGAAGCCCTGGCCATGGCCAAACACATATCCACGACTTCGGCGGAGGTAAGAGAACCCCTTTCACTCCAGCAAGTCTTAAATCATTTAAATCATTTCATTGCCCCGCAGACGTATCGCTCACTGAAAAAGATCAACCATTTGGCCACGAACACTGCGAAGTTTCCTCGCCTGGACGAAGAGTTCAAAGTTATAGCCGAGCAATGGACGTCGTCCAACTGCTTGGCGAACATGAAGCGCTACCTAAGCGGCGTTGACTTTTAGGACCGTAGACTAGTAATTATTATTGTATACCATGTACGCAAAATGGTAGGTAAATTCAATTACAAACAAAATTTACAGAATTGCACTTAACATTTATATAGGTAGTTCTATTTTGAATTTCTATTCGATCGTCAGCCCCCTACCCTATTCTGTATTTTTTTGTAGTTGACAACATTAAAGAGGAACATAATTAGAATCTGATTCGGATGTAAATAAATGTAATAAGGTCGAAGCGCGTCGTTTATCGGGAACTCATTTGTTAACCTCTGATATATGCAGTACAAAGCAATTATTCTGATATTTAAACCCTAATCGACAATAGGATAACCGCCTGGTAGGAATTTTAACAAATATCAGAGAGAAGTTCCAATAAACAAACAATATTTACACTAAATGTTCCACGCGGAAAATATTTTATTTTTTTTTTAGTTTATATTCAGTGAATGCAATATTTTAATGCAATATCATTTTTGAAATAAAGAAAAAGCGTTGTAAAAAAACCACTGAGAAAAAGTATTTATCAAGGAACAATTTTCCTGTTCTTGTTTACTGCTTTATTAGCTTTTGGGGGAGTGGCTAGAAAAGGTCCTATTAATGTACAAAGTAATGCATGCATCCAGTGATGTCATTTTTATTTAACAAAAAAAAAAAAAAAAAAAAAAAAACCTAATTAGCAAAAATATAAAGCCGATATAAAAATAGCGGAATTAAAAAAAAAAGCTAATTTTTATAAATGTGCTAAAAATAACGGTTTTGGGTACATTTGAGCTACTGTAATAATAATTTTTTTTTGTTTCAAAAAGATCCTGAAGTTTAATTCTTACCCCAAATTACGTAAACATTTTTTGTTATTATTTCGATATATTGTCTGTTGATTTTATATCTATATTTTTGCATACAAATTGTGAAATGATCCGCACTTGAAAATATATTGGAAATATGTATATAAATTCAAATTAAATTTAAAAAAACATTCTTGAAGTTACTGCATCTCTAATGTACCCAAAATCTCAATTTTTAGCACATGTAAGTAAAATGTGTTTAAAACTCGTTGGACTCTTGTGGCTAATCAGGTGGTTGCTTTCTGGTAATTGAAAAGTGTACCGATAGAAATACATTTTTAACTAAATGATATCACTAAAAATGTCGTAAAATTTATATTTAAACAAAGTTGCTTTAATTTGCTAAAAAAAAAAGCTGAAATTCCCGCTAACCGCTGTTTTAAAAATTTTTCCGCGATCAATAAAAACCAAAAATGACGGGAAAAAAGCGGAAATGACATCACTGCATGCAACTAGGATTAAACTACTACTCGTGTCCGACAGCTCGTTTCCGGCTGGCTAAATGCTCGTTCCATGTGGTGCTGGCTGCTACGGAATGCCGCCTAGTTACGCTTCCCGTCCTCGTAGTAGGCGGGCAAGTCCGCTTGGAGGCGCAGCAGTCGCACGTAGGTCAGCAGCTTGAACTCGTTCCGGGGCTGCTCGTCGTCATTGGCCTGCACAAAGGTTGACGTGTAGGTGACCAGCTCCTGGGATCCGTCCTGATCCAGATCAGCTATCAGCATCGAGTGATCCTGGTTGTTCAGATCCGGTTGGCAGACCAACTCGCTGCGGTCGTGGCGGCAGAACTGGATGATGTTGCTCTGCGATGTGTTCTCAATGTGAGTGTCGGCGCCCACGAAGAGCACCAGGATCACCGTCTCCGAGATCATCTGCATCTTGTAGCCGGCGCTGGAGGAGAGGCCACTTGTCTTTGTCTGGTTCTTGGAGGGCACTCCGAACGTTTCCCTCTTCTGTATCAAATGCTCGAAGACATCGAACTCCTCGTGGTGCGCTGGGAGCTCGTGCTCCTGCGCTTGACTGCTCCTCTTCACCCGCTGGAGCTGCTGCTGCTGCTTCTTCTTTGCCTGCTCCTTCTCCTTGTCCTTGATGGCATTCATATTCTTGGTGTGATTGTTGCTGCCACTCTTCTGTACATTGTTGTTGCCGCTGCTCGTGGAGCTCTGCTTGGGTGGCTTAAGCGGGCTGTGCCACTTCCAGAACTTCACCACAAAACCGGACATTTGGCTTTTGGTGTTCTTGAAGTGCCATTGCGCCGGCACCATCCCGTACATTCCGCTCTTGCTGAAGCTCTGCACCACATTGGGTTTGCCGTCGCGCACCTCGCTGAGGACAAAGGTGACGTTGCAGTCCTCCGGACAGCGGCCGCGATTCTCCAGCACCAGTTCCCGTCCGCTGAGGCTGTAGATGTTGCGCTGCGCATCCATCTCCCGCCGCTGGCCGTGATTTCGGTGCTGCGCTATCTTGGCGGTAGAACCGAGGCGCTGGCTTCCAATCGATTTGTTTGTGATCAAGGTGTAGAGCACGTCCAGCCCCTTCGAACGCAGCTGTTCTGTGCCATTGGCCCGCCGACAGGTGAAGCTCACGTTGCCCGCCTCCAGTTTGAGATTGCGGAGCTTGTCACAATCATGGCTGGTAAAGCCACTCCCTATGGGAGTGCCCCTTCTGCCCGACAACAGACGCAGCACGTTGCGAGCCTCCAAGTGAAGGGGGGATTCGGGTTTCGCTTGAACCATCAGTTTGGTGCGCTGCTCCAGCGATAGACCGCTGACTATCAACAGATCCAGCACCCCGTCGCCATCCAGATCGGGCAGGACTATGGGAAAATCGTAGGCATCTACTTTGCGGGCGGAACGCTCCTTGAACCACCACAGCCACTCGCCGGAAACGGGATTGATGGCCCCCAGTTCGCCGGATTCATCAAGCACCAGGCAGTCTGTCTTTCCATTCCCGTCAATGTCTACGAGGGTGCAGTCCAGGGCCACCGGCTCGTCCACCATCTCTACATACCAGGCCACAGCCCCAGAGCTGCCGATTAGGCAAATGATGCCATTCCGTCGTTCGTTTCCCGGTCGGGATTCCGGAAAGAAGGCATCGCCGCGGTACATAAAGATCAGGTTGTTCTCCCAGGCCCGCAGTCCACCAACCACGTTAACGCCTCCTTTGAGCTCGGCCCGGGTGTAGTTGTTCAGCCAGTTGTGGGTTTTAATGCGGTCCCCCACGGCTGGGCATGAACCAGTGCCGTCAGGATTGCCGCAGGGCACTATCCACACGAAGGACACCACGGCAAAGACACACAGGAGCAGGCTGCCGATGAAGCAACATTTCCTGGCCGGCGACATGGGTGTCCTTTTACCTGCATCCTCGGCGCCTTGGGTGCCGCCCAAAATGGCCACATTGTCCGCATTGGAATCGAATTCGCTGTTGAAGTGGGACAATTCCGATCCCACGCCGCCATTATCGCTGAGCATGACGGAGCGGAAGGTGTTCTGCATGTTGGTGGTGTAGCTGCTGCCCTCCAGTTGGTATTTCTGCGGATTTCCCGCCAAGAAAGTCGGATTCCGGGTCACAATTCGTGTGGCGGTGGGTGTAGCTCGAGTATGTGGCGACTTTAAAGCCAGTGTATTTGGTGGAACGCGGCTCCTTTGCGGCTGCAACTGCAGATGCTGATGCTGAAGATTCTGGAGCTGCAGTTGGCGGTGCTTGGTGGCGTTGTGAATCTCAATCTCCTCGTCCGATTCGGAATCGCTCATCGCCTGCCTTAGCGGCGCATAGATGCCCTGGTGGCCAGCGGTGGGCAGCGATTCTGTGTGCAGCATTTTAGCTGCAAGATTCATAGAAAACCCTCGGAAAAATCAATACCCAAGCGCGGAACCAAAAGAAAACGAACTGAGAAACCGCGAAAAGTCCAAGTTAACCTACCTCCGTTCGATGGCACAAGCGCTCTCTGGCATCTAACATCCACATAGCTACTGCTTTTGATCTTTATTGGATTAGGCGAAACATTAATTTCAGCGGAAAAACACCCTTCGAAGAAAGCTTTCCCCCCAATTCAAATAGTTTGTGTTCTTTTTCTTCGTTAGTCTATCGATATCGCGTTTCACAACAGTGTTGGTAAACGCGCCTATCGAGCTATCGTGTTATCGTTAAGTGCGTGACCAGTTGGGACGCCCACCACTACATGCAGCCAAAGACAACAACAACAACGCCTGTGGTTTACGTGCGTGAAAATTAGTTAAGTTTTTAGTAAAAAAGGGATTTTGGGACGTTGCTCGGGTGATTCCAATATATCCGTATGCTGCGTGGAAGTGCGGGACCAGCGGCGTTCATCAGAAGGACAGACCAAAGCGGTCCAGAAGTGTGAAATTGCGAAAGTGAAAACGGGGCAACACGGAACCGAAAACGCAACAAAAACGGTGCCAAAAACGCAAGAAAAGCTGCTAAAGAAGGGGAATACCATCTGGGGATATAGCAGCAGGTCAAGATAACCGAGTGCATCAATCACATAGCCGCAATATCTCCACTTTCCACCAATTTGCCAGCGAAACGGGGCTGTAAACCAAACGAAACACCCACACACACACTCCACGCAAATTGTGTACATATATTGCGTTGTGCGGCGGCGGGTGAAAAGCTGCTCCTAAGTTGCTCCACCTCCCATTTCTACAACCACATCCATCTCCGCATCCATCGCACATGTCTTACATGATGGCCAAGACGCTGGAGGAGCAGAGTCTGCGGGAGTGCGAGCACTACATCCAGACGCACGGGATCCAGCGAGTTCTCAAGGACTGCATTGTTCAACTGTGCGTCTGCAGGCCGGAGAATCCCGTTCAGTTCCTCCGTCAGTACTTCCAGAAGCTCGAGCGGGTGAGTGTATTATTTATAAACATACATATGTTGTGTATATTTGTATCTGAAACGTATTTGATTTAGATTATGTTCATTATGGAGTGGTCACATACAGGTGTACATATTCATATAGTTTACCTCTATCTTTGGGTTTCACAGCAAGTCGTTGACCGGGAATGTTGTTCGTTCCATTCATCGGTTTCTAGAAGAATATCACATCCCCAGGAGGTTGACATTTCGGGGTCCTTCCCCTGTCTATTTTCCCCGAGCATGCTACGGCTTACCACGAACTCTCCTCTTTCGGAGGCATCTGATATTGGCGGACCTGACCATGGACATTTGACAGCCTATAAGTGACATTGCGATTTGTACTTTAGGGTAGTAAAAGGCAGATCTTACTGAGCATCACCAGACGAGTAGATTCATGTCAGCTTCTATTTCACAGAATTTATGTTCAGTATTATCTTAAATTTGAAAAATCAACTGATCCTTGTTTGCTAACTTGAATCTACTCAGTGATTTAATGCGGATAAATCAAAACCTCGCTAGTTTTAAGTTCGCCTCAGAGGCTGTAGACATTAATATTGTTTCTGCCATATCCTTGTAATGAGTATTATAGTTTTAGTCAGAAGATTGCAATGCCTTGAAGGAGATATACAACCCTATAAAGTATTTATCTGTATGTCATTTAGTGATCATACCAAAGCTGTCCGTCTATATGACGCTATAAGCAAACTTGTGTCTCGTTTTTACATCTATCTGAATAAATCCATGCAGACAGACTTCTTCCTATTGCAGGTAGTATATATGTTAGCACGTTCTTGGTCCTCCTGGTGCCGTCATAGAAATAATCGGAACTGAATCCATTTAACGTCTAATAGAGCATCAGTTGGACTAGTTTGAACTCTCCATATGAGAACTCCTTTTTCTTTAATTTGTTTTCGTTAAATTCACTTTATCACTTTTCTAATTAATAATCGCATACCATAGCAAAATTTTTAATAATTAAGTTTCGGAATTACAAGTATTTTATTAAATTTTCAGCGGTGAAGTTCCTGGCTTTTCCGTACTACATTCTTTGTTGCATTTAAGGATCTAAAAAGATTATTTCCTTAAACTCTGGGCATGCACGTGTTCGCGTGTTAACTTTGAGAAGATTCATGGGTTTCTTTAGGTTCCACAGTTCAAGATCATAAGAACTGAGATCTTCAATTAATTATTCACACAATTATTTTACACTATTTTTGTATGTCTTTGCTATGAATGTGAATGTGTGATACAAAATATTCGTAAATTGGAGAAACATCCATATGTTGCAAAATTGTACACTTTCACGACAACTTTTCAAATAAGTTTGGGTGTATGCTTTCCCAAAATTGAGACAGTGTTTCCTGAAAGATGTGCCCATAGGGGAGATGCTCTTTTGAGTTCATTGGCTGATTTTTCAACCCCTGGGGAGCATTTGCCTGGTCAAGTTGGCTTGGCTGCCGCTTAAATAAAAATCAATACGACCTGTGGTCTATTTTTAATCGAAGTATTAAAAAAAAAAAAAACAACACCATTGGCGAAAATGCGGAATTGGAAATTCAAGTTAATGGGTGTTGGCGGTTTGTTTGTTCGATTCCAGCCTGGAGCAGACTGCATCCGGGAATCGCTCGCTGGGAGCTTTAAAGTTTTGCGTCAAGTTTTTTTGGTTGGCAGATTGCAGCCAAAGCTTGCAACGCTGCAATGTAAATAGAACAGCGCACCTGTGGCGACGCTACCACCTGCCTGCCCCAAACCCTTCTCAGTTACAACCACCGCCTCCCCCCGTCGCTCTCTCTCTCTCTCGACAGACAGTTGCGTGTGTGTGCGGCAGAAGGACTCTCTGGGGCAAGTTGCCTGTTGAATGCCGGACCCGTTGTCAGTTGGATTAGCATCCTGGCGCCGTGCAGAAGCATCCTGCGGTGGACAGCCATTACCTCCTCGCTTGTTTTTTGTTCGGAGTCCGAGGGCGAGGCCGAGTCCGACCCCAATTCCGATTCCCCGCGCGATGGGCAACCAGTTGAGTGTGAACAGCATCCAGGACGCGGTCATCGATCGCTTCCGCTCGGTGGCTTTGACCACCGACTCCAACGGCGCCATGCGCATCCGTTCCTTCTCGGAGGGCGTCGTCACTACGGCCCACCACCACCACCAGCAACACCACCACGACGAGCAACATCCGCATTGCAGTGGCCGTGGCGGGCGCATTCTGCGCGAGAGCAGCATCGACGGCGGCGTGGCCGTGTTCGATGCCCTGCTGCGGGACGATCACGAGCACCGGCTGAGTCTGGACGCAGTGCATCGGATGAGGCACGTCCGCACTTCGTGCACCACGATTCCTGAGGAGGACGCCGTCAGCGATCGGAGCCTGCAGATGCATCTCTCATCGCTCGCCCGGGAACGGGAACGCGAAGTAAGTGCAAATGCTGTTTTGGGCTTGCGAAAGCTTTTTGCGGAAAATATTCCAAGTGTGGGAGCGTGCGCGTGGGAAAAGCTTCCGCTTCGGTTGCTTTACGTTTCTGTGTTTACTTGATTCGGTTTGTGACTGCCAAGGATGATGTCGATGGCTGTGGCGCCAATGAAAGGTAGTAACAATATTGATATACTTTTGAAGAAAGACAAGGGAGAGCTTCAATACAGTTCGACCTAATGGCCGATTAAAAATCACGTTTGTTCATGTCTAAAACTATGCAATGATATCTTAATAAGGGGTTTTTTCTTTACGATTTATTAAAACCACGTTTTAATTTACACAAAAAGAGTTTAAAGCCATGTAAAAGTGACGGAAAAAGACCAAGATATTAAAAAATATGATAAGAATACTTTGTAGTTGCAATTTGATATTTTTAAAGTAAGTTTTTAAGATTTCCCAGAGATTTAAAATATGATAATAATACCTTTTAATTGAAATTTGAAACTTTTAAAGATTTAAAGATTTCCCATATAATATAAAATTCACTAGAGGGTTGAAAGGATGTCCCAAAGCGTGCTATTAAATGTTTAAGGTTTTTGTTTGGGTTTCTATTAACTGATAAGTGCAGTGTTAGCTAACTGTGACAACACGGGGTATAATATTATATTATTGTTTAGGGAGAAGTATTAAGTATTATTATTGTTAAATTGTTTGTAATTTGTTATATTTATCTTGCTATTTTTGATGTATTATGATAAAACCCAGTATTCTAACTCTAGCCCTATGATCAGCTGATCCTAGCTCAGTGTAAGTTGAGTTATTTTTACGATGCAACACCTTTCTTAAAGAAAACTTAAAAATTCAAGTTATTTCCGTGGAACTTTAGTAACATCACAATGTCTAAAAATAAATGAGAATAAATTCAAGTTTAGTTATTTGAAAAGTTTGCTAAAGGTTAGAATGGAGAGAAAAAATAAACCCTGATTTCCTTGCAGATAATACAAGTACCCCTTGTAAGGGCATCCTGATTTACCTGACACACACGCACAGATACAGATACAGACGGCGGCAGCTTTTTGCAAGTTAATGCCGAGTTTGCACTTGAAACTCGAAGGGAACGCAGGGCAAACGAAATCAAAGCGCTCCCACTTCTCTGGCCTGTCCTCTGCCGCTTTTACTGCCGCTGCTGGTCCTGCGAAAGCTTTCCCTTCGCTGCGTCATAGCTGCGCCTGTCGGTGTGTGCGAAAAACTTTACTTTTTGGCCATTCCCTTTGTATGTGTGTGTGTGAATAAATGCTTGTGTGTGTATATCCCTTGCTGTGCGTGATGGTGAAGGTCATCCTGTCGTCGTCGTCGTCGTCGAGATTGTGACTGTGGTTGTGGCACAGAGAACGAGAGCTGGCTTCCATCCTCGGTTGCCTCAGTCACTTTTTGGCCACCGTCAGCGGCCCATCGTCGTTCCTTTTCGCCAATTTACGAGTACCATTCACCTTTCACCATTTACTGCTGCCATTTACCGATGTCTTTGACTCTGGCTGATTGATTGCCACGCGAATTGCGGTGCTCCGATCATCGAATTGTCCACTTTTACGGCCGTGTTAATGCCGCTTTAACGGCTGTCATCGCTCCGTCCGGCGCTGTTTACGCCGGCTTCTGATTAACAACCGAATCGTGCCAAAGAAAAAGTAGAAGAAAAAAACTACGCCGGACTCTCTGCCGTCAGTGTCCGCAAAAATTGCCAAACTGGGCCATAAAATAAACAAACAACAAATAATTGTTGGTGTGAAGGGCGCTAAGCCGGAAATAAAAGAAGAGCAGGCGAAATGGTGGGTAAACTGACCAGTGTTAAATACAGTTAATTGGGCAAACAATTCGGCTAGGAAAGGATTTCGATTGAAAAAGATTCCTAGCTTTGCTATTTCTTATTAAATCAAAGCGCTTATTAGGCGTGTGTATTTATTTATTTATTAAGGAAGTAAGTAGCTTAAATGTTTCTGCACATCATAAACCATACCCAGTTTCAATATTTAATACGCCATGTTGCAAAAAATGATTAATTTTTATACATTTTCTCTTCAAAACGGTAAACTTGTTGAAAGTTAAATGATTGGGCAACAATTATTAACAACAAGAAAGTTGTGATTTCTTTAGTGTTAATTAAATTTTACCATTTAATTTCAGGTTATTTTAAAAACAGAAATTAAGCTAAGATTTCGGATAAATCCTTTATTTTTTTTGTATTCACATCAGCAATATTTTGCCATTTACAAGTATCTTGTTTTGTTTTTGTAACCTGGAATCCCTTGTCTTTATTGCTCATACGCCATGTTGCCCTGCTTACGTATTTTGTCCTCAAGAATCGCAGTAAATTTGGTTTGTAAGCACTCTTAACCCTTTGTGGGGATAAAATGTTTCGTGTTTATGACCCTTATGGTCATCCCTACCAAGGATGAAGTATGGTTTTTGTATATATGCAATTGGGCGGAAAAGGAATTCACAAAAATGGAATTAAGCTCTAATACTTATGGGTAGCTGATATAATATGATTAATAGAAATAAGGCATGCTTAATCTCCTTTAAAATTAAAAGTAATGCTGATTAAAATCTAATCTAAAACTCTTAAAATTGGCCTCAACTTTAAACAGAATGCCTTTACCTTGTGCTTCTTTTTCAACCCTCTGTCCGTTGTGAACGCAAAAGTATTTGCCATTATTTATTTAAGTGGCTGTTAAACTGCCATACAAATCGGATTCAAAAATTGTCCCATCACTTTTGGCCTCGAATTATGCTCTTTACTTTACTATATTGTTACTTTCATTGGGAATTATTTCCTTTTTATGCGTTCGCGTCTGAGGACAACAATTTTTCGTGATATTTTTAAGTGGCCAGAGAAGAAAGTGATTTATGAATGAATACCCAGGGATTAGGCTTGATGCTTTGCATATTGAAACTTTGCAGAAAAGCTTCGTGAATATTTTTGGCTCCGCACCGCGACTTGGTGGATAATTGAGATGTCGTGGCGGTAACCTAATGCCCAATCCACGACTACTCCTCCACCTCCACCTGCTCTGGATTCCGGGTTATGGCATAAATAAATTATCGTTTATTTAGCGCTCGCGTTGGAGGCAGGTTTCTGTTTACAGGTCGTGGCATTTATCGAGGGCCGAAATCAATGCGTAGCTTCTGTGTAAATAATACGCACAGATAAATATGCATAAGAAGGGGGCCATTGGAGGTACCGAAAAGTTTCTGCCGAAATGTATCTGTGTATATCACAGTATACGTATCTCTTTGTGTATGTCCTGCCGGATGTGGCGACCTTTTGTGTGCCGATCCATTAAGCGGCTTACACTTCTCCGAGTGCCCATGAATAATTTGGCCAATAAAGAAGAAGGCAAACAGAATTCGGCACACTTTCCGGCGCAACAGTTCGTGTGCTTGGATTTTCGAAATTAAGAATTCAGCAAGGTACTGTAAAATGCCATCCTTGGCCATTTTGCCCGACACACAACCTGTAATCCTTTCGGTGTCCCACTGACGTCATTGGGCCAGTGAAGAGTTGGCCAAAACTCTTCAGGCTTCAGCTGTCAATTTGCTGCTCGGCTGCTTGTTTTGTTGACAGCTGTGACGACGCGTGTCCTTTTCGCAGGACATTTGCTGGCCATCAAAACGGGCATCTGGATATCGCAGAATCGATGGGGGTTATACCCCCTGTATTCGGTGTAAATGTATTTGTGTATACGCCTTTTGTGTGTCCCCAAAAATAATGTTTATGCAGGCCAACGCCAACAAAAGGTTCTCTGGCATAACCGATGGTTTCCCAAAAGGAGCGGGCCAGGGGAGCCGGCCTTTTTGGGGGGGGCGTGGAAAAAAGTTCACTGAATTGGAAATTTCGCTGAGCCAACTTCCGAGGCGCCCGAGGGCGGATGCAGGTCGGGTTGCTTTATACGGGTCTATTCAGCTTTGTAGTGGCAGGATTTTAAGCTCACAAAATGTGTTGCGCTTTGAAAAAATTACTAGTATAATATTATAGTAATTAATTTGACTTTTAAAAATTAGAAATAATTTTGTTTGATTTGTAAAACATTTTTTTACGTTTTAAGTTGACTTACTTAATAGAATATCAATTCTAAGAGTATATAAAAGAGCAAAGTGTAGATTGGTTAAAAATGTTAAATGAGTAAAATAAGTTACTACTTATTAAATATGTTATTACTTAGTCATTTATGTATATTTAGTGATACTTAGGCATCAAAAAGACGGCACTTGTGGGGTGTTGATTTCGTGCATACTGTGCATTTGTGGGCTCATTAAGCTTACTCAGGGCTTTGGGCACCAGTGTTTCACATTTAAAGTCTCCCCCGCAGCCCTTTTAATTCTCCGTGTAGAAATTTAAAAGCGCAAACGAGTGCGATAGAGAGCGATATTTTGTGCGTCAAGTAGGGTGCAAAATTTTAATTAATTCGATTATGGAACGCATTCACTCACACTGCCACACACAACCATGGACACCTGATGTTGCCGGCATAATGGAAGCTGGGGGAAGTGCCAAAGGAAGCGAGCAGGCAAAAAGCTTTTCCGCATTTCAGTGCAGCGCATCTCCCGCCTGCTCCACCTCCTTTGCTGCCAGTTTCCCTTGTCCTTTTCCCTTTCCTGCCATTTTGCAGTATCTCCCGACGTGGCAGCTCCATGATTCTGGGGCTCCTGGGAAACTTTGTCGTTGACAAAGTGAATCCAAGTGTGAGGCGATAGAAAGTTGTGGCCAATGTTTTGCTTGGCCCACATTTAATGAGTTCTGCTCGAGGTCCTAAAAGGAATTTAAATTGCCAGCGCAAAATGAATAAGGAAAAGGAATTTTCCACTGTCCTATAATACATAATTCATTTTATAATAGCGCACAATCACGTAAAACACATGGCAGCTCTGTGTATTTGAATATTTATTTAATTAAGGAAATTACTAAAGGCTGTGAAATAAGGTTTTAAAGAACTGGAATTACATTTTTCAGAACCGAACAAAAATTTGAAAATTATTATATTTTTGTTATATTTCATTTGTATATTCCAAACTATAGGAATTTTTGTACAAAAGAACCGAGTTGCAATGGGATATCTACAAATGCATGAGTTGCAACCTGACAGCGTTCGTTCGTTAACCTAATATGTACTTGATGTTAACAAGAAAATATTTTCCGAGTCATTGCATTTTTCTATTTCTCGAGAATGGAAAGAAAAACAGCTTTCTTCTTAAAATTGCATCCAATTGTCGTCGGCACTAGACTCTCTTGAGAGGCTTTTGCCTCCAGGCGCTGCTCAAATTGGCATACTTAACCTGCCGTGCCACCTGCATCATGGCCTCAAGGTTCTCCGTCCGCTGCAGCCAACCCGACGATGACCTCTCGGGTTGCAGGGGTAATCCCAACTAGGCGACTTCGAGGGCTCTTCGCCGCTTGGACACCTTGAGCTCTCGCTAACGAGAGCATTGCTGAGCCTGCTGCTGCCGCTGGCTTCAAGTGCCTAAATCCGTGCGTTACGTATACGCCATGTGGCGGGTGGCATTAAATCGCAGACACCACAAACACACACGCATTTTGGGTAATGTAATTGTTATTGACAATTTATCAAAGTGAGTGCGAATGAATTTGCATGTTTATGGGCTCGAGAAACTATAAATCGGCGGCGTAGCAAATCAAATTTGTTTCCGCCGCTGCCTTGGGCAAATAAATACGAAAGAAGAAAAACACAGAGAAAAAAAAACAACCGCCTACAATCTTTGGATTTGTTGCTGATTTCTTGTCTCAAAATTGATTTGCTTTGTACGCTGCGCGACATGAGGGAATGAGAGGTGCGCGCTAAATGGAATGGAACCTCCTCCACTCACGCGCCCTTCGACCAAATACTCGTATCTCTCTCTTGGCCACATATTTTGTGGTCGCCATTAGTTGGTTGCTCTATTGTAGTTTGGTTTGTTGCTTGCTCTTTATGATTCCCATTCTGCGGATTGTTCTTTTTAATATTTCTGTGGGTTTTCAATGACTTTTACTTTCGCTCAGATCGCGAGTGTGTGGCGGCACTGAGAGAATTTAATATTAAAGGTATCCAAAATCTTTTGTGCTAAGTAAAATATAATTTTGTTCAAGCAAGTATAGAGGAATAACGATCAATACTGCATTTAGTCATTAAATCTATTACTTTTTTTTTCTTTTTATGATTTAATTGACATTGACTTTTTGAAATATCATTGTCGTTCATGCTTAATCTCTCCACTGCCTCTTTTTAAGTAGTTCCAATAGTTACTTAGCCTTCATAACATACACGTACGACAAAAGTTAGGAATGGAGCATATGTTTAATGATGAATTAGGCTGATGAATTAAGGCTCTTAAAAATTTTAATTATGGCTGATTTGTAAATACTAATTATTTTAAATGATAATTACATTGACATGAAATTAGAATTATGGCTGATTTGTAAATACTAATTATTATAAATGATAATGACATTGACATGAAATTCGGCCCAGATGTCATTAACAGTCCTGCTAACTCAATAAAAAAGGAACTAGCTCAAAACAAATTTCATTCAGGAAAGACCTTGGTGCAAAAGAAGATCTTTGGATCTGCTAGCTGAAGATCCCCATTTGGGGAGTGTAGACCGGGGATCTATTTCCCCTAACTACACATGCACTACCTGTCCTTTCTTTGTTCTTTACGTTTTTAATCCAGAATTGATGGGTGATATTTTCTTTTAGCTTTGTTTTTGGACTGTACCCACTAACCACCTCTGACTTTTTAGCCGCTAAAAAAACCTACCACAAACCGCAAAACGGTCTGCGAATTACCACCACAAACGCCACACATAACGGTATTGCCCACCCTCCCACACGCACACTCCAAGACCAACACTAAGAGATATTCACTCTCACATGTGAGGGCAACGCTAGTGTGGAAAGATGAAGCCGCTGCTGACGTCGACAGCGACGTCTACGCCAGCGTCGACGTCGACGTCGGTGGTTGCGGGCTGAACGCGAATTTCGAATTGAGTTTTCAGTTTGTGTCGCGCCTCCGTTTTGTAAATACGCGAAAGCGAAAAGACATCCGCGGAAAAACAAGAAGAGCAACAATAGAAACGAAAGGCAACTAAATAATAAAAACGGAAACAGCGGGTAGACAACAAAAACAACAACAATAACAAGTGCACAGAAATGAACAAATTGGAAATTAGAAGAGCAAGAGCACGGGAGCACTGTGTTCCTGCAATTGGATTAATTAAGCAATTATAAGTGGCAGGAAAACAGCCGCAAGCAGCGCAGGAGCAAAGAACAAATTAAATTGGACACTAGCGGGCGAATTAAATCAAATATTTATGTGTATAATACATATGTACATATGTACGCGGGCTCTAGTGACGCACGATCTCATAAATATATTTTTAGGATCTCTTCTTTCTTTTTTTTTATATAATTTTATTTCATAGTCGTTGCCGCTCATTTATGCCAATTAATTCCATTGCGATTTCTTTTAATAGCCCAGCGGCGTAAATATTAATCATACGCAGTGGGGCCCCTTGTTTCCTTACTGGTCCTTAGAGGCTCCGTTTTGAAAAGGATATAATGTAAAAATAAATACTTTCAGGCATTTCGCAGAATTTTAAGGATTTTCTTTGTTTTCTAATCTAAGGAATCAAACTTTTTTAATAAATCTCTCTCTAAAGTTAGTTATCTTTTCTAAATAAGTCCCAAAAATCTTATAGATATTTAACTGATTCTCTTGAGTAAGAAGTGTATCAACTTTTTAAGTTGGTTTTATCACTAATGTTCCTATCTTCAAACTGATTATATGTAGTCTCAGTCTGCGAGCTATTTAAATATTCTTAATTCCCTATTCAACCCTTTCTGGGCTCAACAGTCTTCCCACTTTTCTTGGGCTAACCAAAAGTGTTTCCAATTTAAAGCGAAACATTTCAGACCAGTTCGCAGCATTTTTGAATATTTATTTTTATAAAACTTTGACATTGGATTTGTCATTGCTTCTGCTGCTGCTGGCTGCTGTTTTTGCTCGCCTGTCCACGCCGCGTATACGTAATATTTTTATAATTTTCCTGTTCTGTTCGTGGTGGCTGCTGCTCTAGTCGGTGTGTTTTCTTTTCCGAGCAGCACATTATTGTTACAAAGAAGAGAGCTGAGAGGAACACCATTCGGAATTTAGAGCTTGTTCAGAATTAAAATCTTACAAAAATCTTACGTCGCGCGGATTGTTAATGCATATTGTTGTTTGTTTTTCTGTGTCCATATTAGAAGCGAAGCGTTTTTCACAATTTGCTGCACATAAGTAGCACAAGCACCAACACACGGATAACCAAAGAACCCAAAACACCCACAGATACACCGCACAGAGATACACCGCACGCACACCCAAACACTCGCACACACACACACACACTGAGGCTAAAAGCAAAAGCACAGAAACATGTCTAAGGTTTGCCATAAATAAATGAGTCTGTTAGTGGCTGTCATAGTTTGTAGACCATAAGTCTAGTTCTCTACGGCTATTCAATAAGCGCTATTCATTCGCCGCTAAAACAGAAAGAGAAAACAGTAGATAATAAAAAAACTACACCCTCGTAGAGGTAAATATTTAGTATTCTAGTATTCGGTTGCACAATTCTGTGCACTAGCTGTGGCCCCTGCTTCTGACTGGCTTGGATGTCCCCCACAGAAGTCGTCGACGCCTCCGCTGGTTTATTCATGCTCATTGGATGCAACAATGCCGTCGCGTCCACAATTGCAAGCGGCGTCCATTATACAATGTAGCATGCGTCGGCCATACATACGTACATATGTTGTTGGGCTCTGTGTCCAAGTTGTGGTCCGGGTCCTACCTCACAGAAGGGGGTCCCATTTGTCGGCTCATCAGTGACCCATTGTCGCGGTTGTAGTTCACTTTCTACTGCCGCTATTCGCAAAGAGATCTCATCAAGCTAAAAGCTACGGTCTTAATTTGTTTTCTTCGTTGATATTTCTAGCCTACTATTCTGCAACATTTTTCAGAAATTTTGCAAATCTGATCTGGAATTTAAAGTAATTTCCTTAGAACTCAAAGGAGATTATTCAAGTTAGTAAAAAACCACAGATTTAATATGTTTCAATAGGTTCCTTTGGATATATCATCACTTTTAGACACATTGTTAAGGGACCATTATTGCCTTTATTGGCAAGGTTTACGGAAAAGGGCTGCTTTATTTTATTGGGTCTATTATTTTTAAAGAATTTGTACATAAGGTTATTAAACAAGGTACCTTAAATTTCTAAATAGCGTTTCTTTAAATATTTTAAAATGCGTCTAGTTATGTATACTCAAAAATCCATATATTTTACTGATACACTGCGTCTTTCCAACAAATCATCGTCTCAATTTAAATTTTCTCCCTCTTTAATAAGCAAAGATTAAGCCCAAATTGAGTTGGGTTTATGATGCCTTACAGTAAGTTTATATTCTATTTAAATAACCTAGTGGTAAACAACCAATATCTCATGGTAAATATTTTCTTTAAGTAGTGCGTGAGGAAAATTACAGAATGATACGAATTTATGAAGAACAATTGAGCGGAATTCTCATTAAAGTTTACTAAATGTGTCAGGTGTTAAATGTAAATGTGTCAAATTACCTAGTTAACTTTTCGCTTCGTAGGCTGAAAATATTACACTCTACAATTTCTTAGCCTTACACCTACAGAGCAGTCATTGAAATTGATTAAACATAATTGATTTCGTAATACTAATAGATGAAAATTCACCGTAATTAGTCTTCATTACTCAACATCCAAGCTGAGTTGTACTCAGCCAGCGGCACACATGGCCCCACCTCTGCCGTCGTCTAATCAAGCCTGCATTTGTCATGATTCCCATAAATGTTGTTTTGCTTTTATTAGCGAACATTTCGAGATAAGGTGCGACGAGGAGCGGTGACAAGACTCCACTTTAAAGTGGTAGAGCCCCTCCACAACCTAGGAGCGGGCTATGGGAACCCATTCCATTCAGGCAAGCAGGGCCAGACCGCAGAGTCGGCCCATCCGGGCGGGGATTGGATTCAATTTACAATGCGAAATCGATTTCCGTTTAATATGTCACAGGGAACGTCGCCAAAAGCTGACGGCCGCGCTGCTCCGCCCCGGGGAAAACATCGCGGGGAAAACATCTGAAAAGGGGTGGTCATGGGTACGCCGGATGTCGTCTGGAAGGGTGAGCTGGTGGCTGTGTGGGCGATTGGTTGGGTGGCACATGTCCAAAGCCAGAGCCAGACCCATCGCCATCGCCAAAGCCATACCCAGGGCCAGGGCCAATGCCAGGGCTATAAGTTGGCTGGGCGCCGACTCCGCGTCTGCACAAAGGTCACGGCCACATCGCTGGCACACGCGCCTCTCCCAGCGCCGGTTCTGGGCGCTGTCCCTGGACAAAATGGCCATAAACAAAGTTGCAGTTTTGCAAATGCAAACGGGTGGTGCTCTTTGGGGTGGCATGTCGAAGGGACTTTCACTGCTGAAACCCAAGTAAGCTGACTGCATGATGAACTTGCAGTATGCAAATTATTATTGACAGCTCTGTTTTTGCTTTAACTTTTGGATGAATCCTTGTCCGAATTTGTTTTAAATTTCTTTAATAAATACTTCCATATTTTTCCCAAAATTATTTACACTACTCAACAGTTTCATTAGGAATTTGGAGATCGGAATGCTCCAAAGTGTGGTTCTGAATTTCGCAGGTTTTATTCGTAGGTTTTCTATATTGGTTTTCGTCGGGTGGAAGTAGAAGTTAAGAGATGCATTCGTTTATTTTGGTACCTAGAATATGAAGTATTTATATTATTTGCCTCCACAGTAATTGAACTTTTGAAAATCTCTAATTATTAGGCATAATTTATTTTCCCATGAATGTTCAAGATATTTTATTAAACATCATGATTTCATGGTATATGAAAATAATGACTAACAGCAGATCCCCGGGAGGTACTTCCACTAATTGAAAATAAACAAATAGTCCGCATGATTAAAGTAGTTCATCCATGGAATCTTAACATCGCAAACGCTGTTTTATAATCGATTTTGTTGAGTGTATTTGGATTATATTGGCTGCCACATTACGATCCATTTGTATGCCAAACGTCGATGAATATGGGCAGCAGCAGGCAGTAGTATTCTCGATATCTTCTGTTTTGACACCTGACTTCAGCAGGGGCGGCAGGTTCCTTCAGGTGACTGGCAGCCACCCAAGAGCTCCGTCAATCGGTTGGGGCGACATTCGCCGGGGGAATTCATTGAGCAGATCGATCGTATCGATTCGTCATCCACGTTCCATGATCGCCTGCCCAGCAAATTGCTTAGCTCACCTTATAATTGACGATTTCTGTTGGTATTTTGACCGTATATCTCCCCGGCTTTTTGTTTACACTATTCGTGCGTACTTCAGGCGATTTTTGGCTTGGCATAATACACGTTTGTTTAGACAATAAAAATTAATGAGCAGCGTCGTTCATTTGAAGTTCTTCGCGGGGCTTGACGATAATGTTTATGGCTAAAGTAAAATAATTTTCGTTGAAGAGGTTGCGGTCGGCTGCGGGAATCGAATCAAGTGCAATTATTTTGACGATAAATGCAAACACTCGACGCAAGTGGGAAATCGTATTTTTCTTTTATGATGGAAATATTAATATGAGAGTTTTAATTTATGTAAAGCACGAGGAAAGTTTTATTTTTCAGTGGCCCAATATTATAAAATTTTTAGATTTCTGTACAGTAGATGTTTTATTCACTACAGAGTAATTGTGTGTAAATTAAAGGAACTTAAATACTTCATTAGGATTTGTCTAATTTAAATTTAAAATTTAATTTAAACCTATAAATGCCATTATAAATCCCTAAAAGCACTTCAGACATTAGCAATAATCTTGTTGGTGCCCAAAATGTGGGCTGCCTTGGATATATCTGCATGTGGATCACCGTATTTATAGGATACGCAGCCATAACTGCCACTTGCAGTCAGGTTGAGTGACAATTTAATGCAACTTAATCAGCGTCTTGGGCCAGCTGGCCATTTCTGCTCGGCTGCGTTGACGTCACAGTGGCAATCGGACTGCAATCGGACGGCGCTGGACAGGAGGACAGCTGGTTGGGTTGTTGGCATTTCAAGGGTTGTGTGTGTGCATCTGCCTTGATTTGCATAGGATCCAAACACAAACAGACCCACCAGACAGGGAGGCAGAGCAACGCGCAGCAGGAGGCAAAGCTCTTTGGCTCCACGACTCTTAACCTCCGCGGGAGCTCTGGAGGTCGGGAGCTCGGGAGCTCCGGAACAGAGCTTAATCAGTTTCGGGTGTGGGCAAGAGGAGTTTTCCCGGGTTGCGACGCATCTCCTGGCGTATGCACAATATTGCAGTGAGAAACCACTGGTTGCAGTTGCCACATTCCCAGCGATAGTGACGCACATGAATCCGGCTTGCAGCGAACGCAAACGCTATTTAGAAGACGTGACACCAACAGACAATTACTCCTCCTCCACAGAATATAAAGTGAGAAATATCGATCAGTTGAGGAAAAGTGTTTCATAGTAGAATGTAGTTTTATTGCATGAAGTCCAAGGCCAAGGTCCATTCAGAATTTGTGGGTACTAAGACTTTAAGTTGAATAGTATTCCTTTGACCTTAAAGCAATCAATTTTAAGCAGCTGAAAAGTCTTAAAAACTTAAACTTCTTTAAATAAATACAGTTTCAGTTTGATAAAGATATTGGTTAAGAATCTGTGTTTAAATCCTCGGGATAATTATTTTTGTATGTTAAGTGAACAAACTAAGAATGGTTTTTAAGATACTAACTTTAAGAATTTTGGTTTACTTCAACACATTTATTCATTCTATAAAAATGGTCTGTAAACTATAAAAAAGCCATCCAACTATACAGATTTACTTAAAAAATAATTGCACTATCCTTAATTTATATTTAGAGTCTAATCAGATGAGATATAAAATGCAATAAACCAAATAAAATACTCAATATATGGTTTTTTGTATATTTATTCCGCAGGAACAAGTCAAACTGGATGCCAGTAGACAGGTAATCAGCCCCGACGACTGCGACGATCTCAGCCCGATGCCACAGACAGCAGCTCCGCCCGTGCGCAGGCGCGGCGGCATATCCGCCGAGCCCGTTACCGAGGAGGATGCCGCCAACTACGTGAAGAAGGTGGTGCCCAAGGACTACAAAACGATGAACGCACTCTCCAAGGCCATTGCCAAGAACGTGCTCTTCGCCCATCTGGACGAGAGCGAGCGCTCCGACATATTCGATGCCATGTTCCCAGTGAATCACATCGCCGGCGAGGACATCATACGGCAGGGCGACGAGGGCGACAACTTCTACGTGATCGATGTGGGAGAAGTCGATGTGAGTATTTGTCCAACTCTTCCTATCTCTTGAATCCTTAATTTCTCCAACTCTCCCCATTCCCAGGTGTTTGTCAACTCCGAACTGGTGACCACCATCAGCGAGGGCGGCAGCTTCGGTGAGCTGGCCCTCATCTATGGCACTCCACGCGCCGCCACCGTGCGGGCCAAGACCGACGTGAAGCTGTGGGGCATCGACCGCGACTCCTACCGCCGCATCCTCATGGGCTCGACAATCCGCAAGCGCAAGATGTACGAGGAGTTCTTGTCGCGCGTCTCCATCCTGGAGAGCCTGGACAAGTGGGAGCGCCTGACGGTGGCCGATTCCCTGGAGACGTGCTCCTTCGAGGATGGCGAAACGATCGTGAAGCAGGGAGCCGCTGGCGATGATTTCTACATCATCCTCGAGGGCTGTGCGGTGGTGCTGCAGCAGCGCTCGGAGGTGAGTGACCGACCGGATTGCCAGAATCACCTGGAGATTCACCTAACAATGGCTTATCTAATCTCAGCAGGGCGAGGAACCCGCCGAGGTGGGGCGTCTGGGTAGCAGCGATTACTTTGGCGAGATTGCTTTGCTCTTGGACCGACCACGGGCGGCGACTGTAGTGGCCCGCGGGCCGCTCAAGTGCGTCAAGCTGGACCGGGCGAGGTAAGTGTTGTAAATCAGTGTTGGCATTTTTATTTTTAATGAGGGATGTATGCAAATAAGTTAGGAGGAAAGATAACATTTCATAGTTTTTGCAAATACATCTGACTTTTAAGACAATAGGATTTTATCATCTGAAAGGTTTCCAAAATTAAATGGGGGTTACTCTCTTGAACCTAAGTAGTTTTCATCTATGAAAATAGTAATTGTAAGTACCTCTTCTGTAAACTTTAGTACTACTTTCAAGTTATAAGGAAATCAAATTGCAACAGTCAATGCATTTAACGGAATCTGTCGCATTAAGGGGCTGGTCCTCTAGTTACGAGCCCGAAATTGTAGTCTATTTTCAGAAAATAATTGTGAGAAAACTATAGCAGATAATGAGATATTTTTTTGTTATTACTTTTGTACATCTTTAAACTTAACACTTTGGGAAATTTTAAGTGTATATAGCGAATCATTCGTTACTTATATGGGGTCAAAGTGGGGTCATTAAACTGTTAGGGGTCAATTTTCAGGTATCATAACTACCCTTAAACTTATCTTAAATGGGAAAAATTAATTTTATTTATGTGCAGTTTTACTTTTTTTTTATGCTTCTCCAAGTACGATTTTTTTTAATTTAAAATTGTTTTTAATATAATTTTTTTTGTAAAAAGTTTCATTTTCAACCATGTTTTTTCACCTGTCCAAAAATTAAACAAAAAATCTTGAAAAAAATCGTACTCGGAGAAGCTTAGAGAATTGTTTGATAAAGAAGTGGGGAAAAAATTGGTTCAATTCGATGAAAATTACTGGTGAAGTGATACCAGAAAGTTTAAAAAATGCGATTTTCGGGAAAACGCGTTTAAATATAGCAGAAATGCACGAAACGTATGGAGGTGTCAATCTATGCCTCAGATCCTCTATTATTTAATAATAAACAAACAAAAAATCTTTTTTTTTTTAATTCGTAACTAGTAGACCTCCTTAAGGAAGAAAGCTAGGAAATTTTCCCTAGGTTGAGGTGCCCACACTGATTCAGATGTATTTTAAAATGTTTAATAATTACTCAATATAATAATCTCATTTTCTTACCACAGATTCGAGCGTGTTCTGGGACCCTGCGCCGACATCCTCAAGCGCAACATCACGCAGTATAACAGTTTTGTTTCGTTGTCCGTCTAAGTAGCAGCAGCAGCAGCAGCAAACATTACAACAAATCAACCACAGCAAACAGTAGCAGCAACAAAACCAACAACAACAACAACGCAGCGAACATGAAGAACAACAAGAAACAAACAAAACACGAAGACGAAGAGAAATAGGTGGATAAAAGAGGAGAGAAAACGCTCAGCAGCATAAATAACAAAATTAACGTAAAATATTTAAGTGTGTAAAGTTGATTTGCAGCCAGCAGGATGCCAGGATAGGATAGGAATCGAGTTCTGTCAGTGATTCAGAATATTCCGAGGGCGCCGCGGGGCTGGAGGGCATTAACACAAAACAAAAATGTTAATTATCTGATTCTGTATGTTGTGCTGAAGTTAAATAATTGTGTATGTGTGTGTCTCTGTGTTAAGGTTGCGGCGGCATGTTCCCCCGCAGCCCGCAACCCCCGCATCGGACATGGTTTTTCCCAGGCTTCACCTTCACTCTTTTATAAACTTCAATTTCCAACGACTTCTTGCGCTCTTCGCTCTATACATATATATATTTCTATAACTTAAGGAACATGCTGCCTCCCCAAAGCGAAAAAAGAAAACAAAAAAAGAAAGAAGAAAACAAAAACGTTTCATCAAGTATCCAACTGACATCTGAATGTTTTTTAAGCAAAGAAATAAGCAAGATGAATATATACATAAGCGTAATAAATAAAATCAAACTCAAACGTAAAGGCGCAACTGGCACACACACAGGCACACCGAAAACACGCACACACACACACACACGCATAGACAGACACACACACACACACAAAACCCAGACAGAAGGGAAATTAATTCATATTTTTGTCTAGGAAAATTCAAGACGGAAAATGAAGAACAATTGTATTTCGCTTGTATGATGATGATTCGTTAGCAGACCAACAACAGTTGTCGGAAAACGTTTTTATTATTTTTTAATTTTAGTAAATTATTTTTAATCGTAAAGCTTAGTCAGCGCAGCGACAGGCATTACAAAATGGAAACCATAAATTGAGAATTAAAATCAAAAGAAAACGAATTGTTTCGCCATGTTTCTTGTTTCACCAACGAACGGCTTTTCTGTGCGAGTATTTTTAACATAGTTTTATGATTTCGTTAATAACTAACTAAGGCTTTTGGTTCCCACAAACTGCCAGCTGCTAAAAAGAGAGTGTTAAAGAAGGATATTCCATAGACTTGATGGGGTTGGAGAGCTAGGCCAGCCATCATAAGACGATGAATAGAAGCATATTGATAAATACAAAATTTTTGTACTTTCAGTATTCTGAATATATTTATCGTTCTTTCTTTGAAACTAATGATGACAGAGACCTATGTGCAAACGCTCACCTCAAGTAAAACCCTATTAGATTAATGGAATATCCTTTTTGGAGCGAGTGTGGCTGTGTGTGCGTTGTGTGTATGTGGATTCGTGTGAATCCTTGCTGCATATATTACCCAAACGAGAAGTTGCATTTACCGCGCACTCTGACAAAAAGCTAAGAGGAAAGAAACAGCCGACAAACCAATTTGTGTGTATATATATTTGTAAAGCTTATATCTGCTCGATATATCATGGCGCATTATCTTAAGCTGTTGCTGCATCACACACACCACACACACCACTCCTACCACACCACACACACCATACAACACACACTTATGACGCTACATATACATAAATGCAAAAGGTTGAGCCTAGGAAGATTTGAAGGGGTCCGCGCAGTGTGCGGACCACGTCCACTTGGGGCGTCGATGGACGACGACCCGCCGGCGGGTCAAGGAGCAAATGGAAAAACAAAAACAGTAGGGAAGGCAAGCTAAATGAACTCTAAACCGAATGCAGAAATCGAGATCGAGTGGAGTATAAAATTAATTATAAAAAACAAAACAAATATTATCAATGTAAAATCGTATGTAAAAGCCAAGGCAGAAAATTCTATAAAACTGACAAGAAACAACAAAAAAATGAACAAAAAATACAAAAGAGAAACTGAGAAATAAATACATTTACATAGATGTTGCAAAAGTCAAGCCATGCGATCCTCCCATGGATATCTGCAGCCTTCTCTGTAGATTTGCGTCTCCTGTCAGTCTCCTGCCAGAGCTTCCGGAACGGCCCCCATGTTTCTGGACGCAATCTTCTTCATACCGACACTGTTCACCTACCTGCTCATCCTCCTGCTCGCCTGCATCCTGTGCTTCATCGTTGTCTACATCAGCCACAAGGTCTATATCTCCGTCTACGACAATCTGCCGCTGGCCGGGCTGCCCAACAACTCCCGCCTGCACGTGCGCCCCGCCTCCAATCATGCGATGACCGTGCGGGAGTACCTCGAGGGCTCGCTGCGCTACCCGCGCTCCAATCAGCCGAGCCTGCGCTCCATTTGGATACAGAACCGCTCCCAGATTTTAGAGTCGTCTTCGGGTAAGATCGCTGGTCGCTGGCTCTCCCTCCTCGCTACCTCCTCCTTTCCCCTCCCGTTACCAGTACTCCGAATAATGCTCTCCCTGGAGCCCTGCTACCTGGTCAGCATCGAGTATAATGTGTCGCCCAGCCGGAGAGCCCTTAGTTTCCTCTGCAACTGCCATTGGGACGAACCTGGCTGTGCCGCCCTCAACCCCCAGCCCCCGGGCTCCATCCACGTTGTTCGCTACTACGACAACCTCTCCAAGATCCCCCGCCTGCGTGTCATGCTCAAGTGCAACCAGCGGTTGGAGCCGCAGCCGGAAAGCTGTGCGCTGTTAAGCCTGGACGATGTTGTTTTGGAGCAGCAGCGGGATGCTCAGTGCACGGACATAGACGCCGCCTGCCGGCCCCGCGGACAGCGAAGTGCGTGGAGCGTCCGGCAACCGGAGTGAGGCCGGCAGCGGGGCATTGGGTTTCGGATGAGAGAGGGGTCAGAGGGCATAGCCACTAACTGGCTGTTGTGTGATGTAGGTAGAACTCGTTTTAATAATAATAAAGTGAATACAAAGATCAGGAGTTGAGGTGGAAGTAGAGGTGGCAGGGGAGGCTTCAGGGTCGACGGGTGGTCGGTCGGTCAGTGGGCCGGGCACTCAGCTCACGACAGCTTATGGATATCGCGTGACAACTAGCGAAGGTGAAAGTCAGCAACCGAGCAGGGGCGTAGCCAGGGGAATAGGAACAGACTCCCGCAAGGAGCCCGAGCCGCTTTGGGTCTTCTTCGTTGTTGAAGAACTCTTCACTGTATTTGAATAATTGCGGAGGAATCTCTTTCTAAATTTGGAAAATCTATTTTTTGCCCACAGAAAAGGCATTTCACAGTGGCATGTTCAAAGTGCAGGTTCTAGGAGACACCGAGTTACTTATATGTTCTGTATATTTTCCGTTCCCATTCCCCTTGCTAACAAGTTTTGATTGCAATATTGATTATACAATTTGTATTATTATTTAAAGAGAAAGAAAAGTTGTGTGGGGGGTAGTGAATAGAGGAAATAGAGAGCTAATAACATGAATTAAATAAAGAAAAAATACATATTTTGCCAACCTCTCGAATAGATTTTTTCTTAAAATTTTGTGGCTACGCTCATGCCTCATATCTCTTGTCTCCCAATCTCAATATTGTATGGGCCGTGTTTTGCGGGGCTTATCATTCTGACTGTGGAATTTCTTATCAATAGATAAAAAGCCCTCCAGAGCGAGTGGTGGTGGCGACGGGGCTATCGCCGTATAATTGCCAAATCACACAGCCCCCAGGCGAGAGGAGGAGGAGACCCCAAGCAATTCGCCTGACGCCATTTCATTCTTTATTGACGCGGCCAATTAAGAAGGCAGCGCTGTTGCCTTGATTGCCTGGCGAATGGGTACGAATATGACTCTGGAATTCCATGGACTATAAATATAAAATCAAGCAGGGTCCCAAAAAGTAGCCAGATGCGGTCGCCCGTAAGCTGGGAAAACATTTCTAATCTCGGCACACAAGTTACACAGATTCAACTCGGATTTCACAAGAAGCTTATCATCCACACACAAAAAACAAACTGGACTGGACGCCGCACGGCCGATGGAATAGCAACAAACAACATCTACTGCAGCAACAGTCTGGCAACGAAGCGTATACGTAATAACAAGCAAAGTTCCATTCATTTAACGCGCTCGTTTCAGTTCTCGGGCAGGTGTCAAGCAACGCACACACACGGCACAACGAGGCGCGGTATCAAATCCGAATCCGAATCCAGAATTTTATATACACACGCTATATATGCTCGGCTGGCTAATTAACATACAACGCGGATCACCCCGTCGTCTCTTTACCCTTACCTGAGCTGTCCGAAAGTCCGAATTGTCGTACGCACCCCACACACATCACATTTCTTTGCTCGGAACATCCAGTACAAAGGCAGACAGAATCATTGGAAGAAACATATTTGGCAAATAGACAAGCGATCACGATGCTGGACCCCATATCGGACACACCAATTGTCTTGGCCTATGTCTTCATGTCGCTGCTAGTACTGATTGTGTGCTTCATAATGGTCAATGTGGTCCACAAGCTGTATCGCAGTCTCAACAGCGACGGATCGACGGTCGGTGTATCAGTCCCGCTGAAGACCGCCATCACAGAGATAGACGCCATGAAAACCGGTTAGCCAGCAGCCAGCTGCCAGCGGGAGGCGCCGAGAATCGAATCTCAGTCCGACGACGGCGGCGACACTTCGGGTTTTTAATTCAGACGATCGGAGGAGCACCAGCAGGCATGGCATGGCAGCTGCACAACCCACAATCACAATCACACCCACTCGCACGCGGCACGCCTGGTGATACAAGCAGCGAAAGCAATTAGCCATTGACAGCACGAAACTAGGCTTACACACCACTAGAAATTAACTTATACCGCTGGTATCTAGTCACTTAATTGTTCATATTACCCTAAGGTTAGGTTACATATTGATATTGTAAATAAAAGGTATCTTGAGAGCGATAATGGCTGGACAAGCGGCAATTAAGGTAGATTGGGGGCAAGTACAAAGCACTTAACCGGTCGGCGGAATTGTAAACGTCGCCTGATCGCCGATCGATGATCGATGCGTAGAATGCCGCCTTATCGGCGCAGTATCGAGACGTACCGTATAAAATCGTGTGAGTCAAAGGCAAGAGCTGATAAGGGAGCCTCGCTTAGTCATAGATTTATACATAGTTTATTTAAAATAGCATGTTCATCTATAAATTTGCAATTAGAGCGCAGTTTGTTGTTATTTTAGCTGGATGAGTGTATGGACTGCGGGAAGTCTTCAGCGCCTCAGAGGCCCAGGGCCTCGCAGCTGCGACTTGGATGAGCGTACGAAGATGATAACAGAGCAGTCTGCTGCTGGTGGATCTGCGGCGGTGGCATAATCAATCTGTGGGATCGCTGTAAGTTCCGGGATAATTAGTATTGACTGCTGCACCTCAATTAGTTAAGAACTCACCCCGAGAAGGTCTTTGGATGCTGCGACGTTAGGTCATCATCCTGGCTGCCAAGGGCCTTTTTCACATACTAAAAATAAGAGGTTTAAGTACAGGGTTTCTTCCGTTAAAAGTTGTGGGAAACCAACCAGGGGATTCAATATGATCTCCTCCTCCATTTTGTTGACTTGCTTAACTAGATCCAGAACCTGAGTTATGTTCGTTTGCACCTTAAGGAACATGTCCGGTGTGTTGTATTTTTCTGGATCGTCTTTGAACAACACCATGCCGTCCTTTTGATTGATGCAGGCATAGATTTCACCCGATTTTATCTGCAACAAATTAATTGGCAATTGAAATCTATATACAAGCTGAAATTGTAGCCCGGTTACCATGTTGAGGATGTAACGCTCCGCTTCAGCGGCACTGGACAGCTGGACACGACTGGCCACATCGCTCAGGGAAAGGGTCAAGAAGGTTTTCGTAAGACGCTGGATGTTTCGCTTGTATAAGGAGGTGGCCACCTGCAAAGATAAAATCAAAGTAATTCAATGTTGAGGCTATATAAAAACAAAATAATCTCTTTAAGTTTACGTTCAGTATATGTCACCGGAAATAAGTTTTTGGTTTTGTATATAAACACCTCGCACTTCCGCGTATAAGCAAAATAAAAATCTTTATTTAAAACAACAAAGGCCAATGAAAAAAAAGAGAATTATAATATTTCTGTTGCGCTTTGACAAAAGTCTATCGGGTCTGTTCCAGTTTCAACTCGGAAGTGAATTCGATAACCTTTTTCAAATTTCCCTTTAATATTTTCGTATTTCCCTTTAATATTTTCGGATTTTCTGTTTACTTAAGAGAATTTCCCTTGTTTATTCAAGTATTTGTTATTAAATTTCCTTTTGGCCGCTACGCTTGTTTTGCAGAGTTTTGCGAGTTAGGGATTGATCAAATTTTGGCTCGCTTTACTTTCCAACTTAAGCACGTTAATGGGCTACTGATTCACTCCAGAAAATCAAGAGTACACGCATTCCTGGCCGTACAAATTGCAGTTTTAATAATTGAAATGTGTTTTTGGGGCACTGCTGGAAAGGGTCGACAAGACGTATTGGAGGGAGACGGATTTTGAATTTGTGACAGCTTAGAAACGCATCGATTCTGAGTGCAACCACAAAAGAATTATTTAATAATAATTAATAATTAATAAAATACAATTTGCAATCTCATAAGCGCATTGTTCGGATCAGAATCCCCCGGCCCAATGGCAGTCGGAAAATTTCCTAGTGGTTTCGCTCGGAAGTTAACAGAGGGAAATCCGAATCCAAGTAAATTTGAGAGAAGTGAAAACAAAAAAAAACAAGTCTGGGAAGTTCGAATCCGAGTCATTTCTGTGGAAGTGGAAACTGGAACAGACCCGATAGATTCGTATCAAAGAAATTGCGCGTGTTTGATTTGACAATATGTCTTGAATTTAAAATGTCATATTTTTCTCTTATAGGAAATTTGAGAAATATTCCTTCATGTAGACTGTAAATCTGTATCACTGTTGATTTGGAAATCAATTTAAACTTCGAAAAGGTTAAAACATATAACAAAAAAAAAGACTGTTTAAATTGACTTACCAATATTCTACAAAACATAAAAAAAAACCAAATAAATGAATAAAATATTGGCCCAGGTCATAAAAAACACACTGCTACTTTAATCTGGACCATAACTCAACTAAATAATATATAATATCGCGAATAAGGGATGATCTAGACCGGAAATCGGGATACTTGCCTGCTTGGCCAGTCCCATGTTGTTATCACGCGTAAATGCTTCACTGTACTTCAGGATAATGATGCGCAGCTCTTCGCTGGACGAATTCACGTACACATTGACCAGGTCGTGGTAGTGATTGGCCATCGGCTTCATGAAGCGGCCAATGACCTGTGTGTTTTTTGGTATATTCGGTATCTGCAATCGGGAAATCAACTTAATATAAACATGAGGTCTTTCGAAATTTAGAGGCAAGTTTACCTTGCCCTCGACAATGAGTGAAACCATGAGAAACTTCTTATAGGCCTCTAGCATAATGTGCGACATTGCCATGGCCGGCGTGGTTATGCACACCTCGAAGAAGTAGAGGGCGCGCTCGTAGTTCTTCACCGCCGTGTAGATCATGCCGCCGTAGTAGTAGTACAGCAGGAAGTACTTGGCATCGTTGTTGGCATCCTGCAAAGATAAGGCTAAGTAAGCTTTATCCACTGGCAACGTTTGCTGCTCACCACCGTGTGCTGGGACTGCTGCTGCTGCTGAGTCTTGCACTCGGCGGCCACGGTGGAGATGTCTGTGATGTCCGAGTCCAGGTACGGCAGCACCACACCGAAGTTTTTCGCCTTCAAGCTGAGCAGGCAGAGATCGGCATGGATGGGCGTCAGCTGGGTGTCCAGCTGCCGGATCTGGTCAATGGCGCGCGACAAGATGCGCAGGCCCAGAATGCTCAGGTTTTTCTGCACCACAAAGTCCGTAAAAAGATGGCATGTCTCGTAAACTGTGGTAAACGGAAGTAAAAGGTCAGTACCGACTGGATGTGGGATGGAAATGTAAGCATAACCCACAGGCGCACACTGCAAAGCGCAGCTGGTCTACATTGTTCCGCTGCACAAAGTCGCGCATCAGTTGGATGAGCTGCACCGGCTCCGGATTAGCCGTGCCGGCGCTATGCAACTTTGCAAGCAGCACGTACAGAACACCCAGCGTGTGCTGCTGCATGTCCAGTGTCTCCAGCACGTTGTCTAGGATGCTCCAGTTGCGGGCCAGCAGCGACAGCGACTCCGGCAGTTCGTCGGCCAGCTCACGGTAGCTGCCTGCAATCGAGCCATGAAAAAAACGGGAGGGAGCGTAAATAACAAAACAAAGGCGGCGACCGCTCCGGTCTTCGCTCTCTGCGGGACTTGTGGAGCGCCGGCTGGGCAAACTTACCGGACGCACTCAGCGTGCGCACCTGATTCACATAGTTTTCCAGCGCACTGCCCATTTTAGCTAAGCCCGAGACTATTTTCTGCCTATTTTAATTGTAATTTACGCAAATGTACACACGCTAATTCTGGAAATAAAATTCATTCCTGTATCGATTAATCGATAGGTTGTAGAAAGGAAAAGAATTTGATAACTTAACAAAATATCAATATATCGATATTTTTCTAAAGATGATATATTTATATCGCGTTTCTTTGGTTGCCCAAATATCGAAATAGCGATATTTGATATTTTTTTATATTTTTCCCTCGCCCACTATCGATCTTTTGCTGCAAAAATTTGATTTCAGTCACGCTCTTTTAATATATTTCTTGATTCTGACAGATGTATAAAAAAAGTTAAAAAGAAGCCATTTGATGTTTTAAAATAGCCATATTTCCCGCTTACTTCGGGAGGGGTGGAAAGTGGTTGGGGTCCAGGCGGCTGTGCGGCGCCGGATGCGTTGGCGCAGGTCCTGGCGGCGGTGAAATCGCAATATATTTGAATCAATGACCAGCCATCCAGTAGGGCACATAGCACTTTGCCTTCGACCGCGGTACATTTCCACGCGGGATGAACGGGCCACTTTCTTCAGCGGTCCAAGAATTGGCGCCTGGTCCTGGCGCATTGTGGCTCAGGCTTATACAAATTTAAATTCATCTATAATAATTGTGTATATTTATACCTTTTAGGGCATCGAAAACTATAACGAAAGGCTTCGTCCAGCCCTTCAAAGTTATAATGAGGTTTCCCCTATTTTCATATAATTTGAGACATAAGTGTCTGGATCTTGTTGTCTTAGCTGTGATTGTTAATTTATATATCTGGTGAAGTTGTACTGCGTCTCGACGATGTTCAGTAATAGTCATGGATTTTTGTATTCCCTATTCCCTGACGTTGCTGCGTCTTCCCGAAGATGTCGAGTAATAGGGCGTTGTATTTCCTCGACTTCATGGATATTTGCATTCCGTGACGGTAACGGTGAAATTGCAGCGTCTTCCCGACGCTTTCGATTAATTGTGAGGTTGAGGCATTCCTCGTTGTAGAAGTTGGTTGAACTGACGGTTTCGGAATTCCTTGCGGATATATTAATTGCGTTCCGCCTCTATCCGTGCTGTATTCGAACGTGTATTGATATTGATATATTATAATTTTGTGTGCCATTTCTAGGTTAGGTGCACTGAAGTAAATTTGTAGCTCTTGTCATGGCCAACAAAATATATTATATATACAAAAACTAAAAAAAAATTGTCATCTTCTAGGTCAAAATCACAAAAATGCTTAAAAAGCAGGGACCGTAAATAATGATTATTTTTATTTTTCAAATATAACAAGAGAGGAAGCTAACTTCGGCAAAAGCAGAAGTTTAAATACCCTTGCAGTAAGGTTTTAAAATTTTGTATATTTATTGTAATTTTGTG
>JAEIHY010018863.1:0-26533 GCA_018904565.1 Drosophila tsacasi
ACGCCATTGATCTATTGACCGTCGAACTGCTTGAAGCAGCACATCATCACTGGCCAGACGTGTGGCATACGCTCAGCCCGCAGCCGATTATTGCAACAAGCTGGGTCGGTTACGATACCGATGGGCGCACTGATATTGGCTGGTGGGATACCCTGCGCCTACGCCTACGCATGAAGCTATTCCAGATTGAGCGGCTTCAGCAGCAGGTTGCAGCCTCTGGCGTGTCAGCCCCTGTCTTGGCAGACAGATTGGAAAAAGCGATTGCTGTCATTCAGCAGCAGATTGCGACAACGCCTACTAGCGCAGACCCGCAAGCCGTTGCGTCCTTTGCAGACCTTCTTGTCAACAACCATGCCACAGCACTGAACAAGGCTTCGGATCTGGCTGATGACTTGCAGGCGGCAATTAACGCAGCCCCAGAGGCGGCACGTTTACCACTGGCTGTCGCACGAGCAGGGTTTTTGGCTCATGGATTGGCGCTAGCCCATACACATGTGCGACTGAACGCCACACAGATTCACAATTTTGTTCGTCAGAAGCTGAATATTCCTGATGATCCCGGCAACCCAGCGCACCGGCGCGCCCTGCTAAACCGGGTTAATGACGCACTTGATCAGGCAGAGACTGTGCCGGTCGATTTCGGCTCCCTGATGAGCGACCCGTCAACAGCAGGCCGACTGATGATGACAGTCGCGCAGATTATCAAACATATTGATTCGGACACGCCTGTTCGCTTCCTGATTGCAGAAACCGAAACAGGTTACACATTGCTGGCGGCCCTGTGGGCGGCCACATATTTTGGCATTGCTGACAAGCTGGAAATCTCGCCCCTTTTTGAAACCGAAGATGCCCTGACCAACGGTGACAGAATTGTTGAAGAAGTTCTGCGCTCACCCGCATGGCGCGATTATGTACGACGCACAGGCCGCATGTGCTTCCAGTTCGGGTATTCTGATTCTGGACGCTACGTAGGGCAGCTTGCAGCCACCAACCTGATAGAACGGTTACGCCTGCGCATTCATGACCAGCTTGCACGTTGGAACCTGCAAGATATTACAGTTATTTTCTTTGATACGCACGGTGAAAGCATCGGCCGTGGTGCACATCCCTTCCGCATGGCTGATCGCCTGAATTATCTGTCGCCCCCGCACGTCCGGGCCAAATTTGCAGAAAGCGGGATTACATGTCGGGAAGAAACCGCGTTTCAGGGCGGAGACGGATACCTTCTGTTCGGCACACCTGAACTGGCAGGGGCAACCATTGCCTCGATTTCGGAAAATCTGTTTACACCGCTTCATCATGCGGGAGACCCGGTTTACGAACAGCCAGATTTTTCAGCAGACTTTTTCTCCAGCATTGCGGAAGGCATGACCAAGCTGGTTGCAGACCCCGGATACGCTGCGCTGCTGGGCGCATTCGGGCCTGCATTGATTGATCGTACCGGCTCTCGCCCACCTGCACGGCAAAGTGCGGAATCCGCCAACCGCACCCGCTTGAGCCACCCCAGTCAGCTTCGGGCCATACCCAATAATGCTATTCTTCAACAACTGGGATGGTGCGCCAATACGTTGCAGGGCTTAGGGGCCGCCGCACGCAGGCACCCGGACACGTTTGAAACTTTCAATACATCCAGCCCCCGTTTTCATAGGGCACTCGACTTCGCACAACATGCGTTGGCCAGTTCGGATGATCGGGTGTTGAAATGCGTGATCCAACTGCTTGACCCCGGTTTCTGGCTGGATCGCGCTACGGGCGAAGCCTCAAAAACGCGCCGTGCCGCCTTCTTATCTCTGATGCGCGATCTAGAAAAACTGGACTTTTCCGCTGACCTTCATGCCATGTTCCGCCGTATTCAGGCAGACCACCTTGCCCTGCGCGAAGCATGGGAGGAAGCACCGCATGGATCTGACCGACTGCGTGCTCTGCATGCCATTCGGATTGCATTGATTGAACAGATCTGGCTTCTGGCGTGCCGTATTCCCTTCTTCATGCCCAGAAGCGGCTTCAACCGCGACGTCATGATGCAGCAGATCCTCTGCCTGGAAATTCCGGCTGTTCTAAAAGAGATGGATCATATTTTCCCATCCGGAACCGCTGCATCTGATCTCGATTTTCATGAACCGCGTGGGCCGCGTGAGGAAAGCATTTACATCCGCGAACATCGGGAAATCTTTATTCCCATGCGTCAGATGTTTGAACTTGCTCGTGAAATCAGTGTTGCAGTCATGCATGATATTGGCGCTTTTGGTTAAGCACCAATTTATTTGAGACGCATGGTATAAAAAAAGCCCTCGGTTTTCCCGAGGGCTTTTCCATTTCCCCTACAAAAAAAATTATCGCCCCCCGAAAAAACTTTCGACAGACAACGCAAACAGAAGTGGGTTTTGCAACGGCGCAAAATGGCTGGTATTGGGCAGAACCATAAAACCAGCATTTTCAATCGTTCCAGCAATATGCTCCACTTGCGCACGATTAATGACACTATCCCGATCAGCGGCCACCGCCCATAATGGGGCAGTAACCCGCTGGAGGTCTGCATCACTCCAGTTTGGTGCGCTTCGGTGCAGATCATTCACGGCATCACGCACATCAGAAAAACTACCGTCACGGGAAAGCTTTTTATATTCGCTGCGTGCGCGCACCAAAAAAGATTTCATATCTGAACTGTCTTGCCCGGCTTCCATATAGCCATCGGCAGACATACGGGGCGCGAATGCAAAAATACGGGATACCGTGCCGGGATGCCGCATGGCGACGTTCATGGCCTGCACCGCGCCGTCCCCCCACCCCACAAAGGCGGCGTTCCGAATTTGAAGATAAGCCATTAGAGTCACCACATCATCGGCCAGCAGATCGTAACTCAGCGGCAGCTTGCCCATTGTGCTGCGCCCGTGCCCGCGGGCATCCATCACGACAACGCGGCATCTGGCCCGAAGGAGTGAACGCGCAAGGTCGCTCACGTAATCAGAATTTGCCAGTCCATCATGCAGCAGAATAACGGGAACACCCTGCCCAGCAGCGGTAAAATAGAGTTGCGCCCGCCCCTGCCCCGGTACGAACCCGGTATCCATCATCTGGCCACCCGCGTCACTCTCAAGCGACGCCGGAGTAGGCGGTAACGCGTGCCAGTCATACACGCCATTGATGGGAGGCATTCTGTCGGGCGACGAAGAAGCCAGCGGTAGAGACATTTGCTGCGCGAAGACTGATCGCCCCGCCATGAAGGCAGCAGCCCCTATTCCGGCGGTAAAGGCAGACCGTAACGCCTGCCTGCGGGACTGTTTGTAAGCCGCGACAAGAGGGAGTGTATCATCCGCAATCTGCAAAGGCGTCTCGTGCTGGAAGGACGTCTGTTCCAGGGTCGGTAGTGTCTGCTTCATGTCACTTCTGCCACTTTCTTTCTTACGCGCCGACAGACTCTTTCTACCAGTTTAGGCGAAGGCGCTTGGCCGAGACCAGTCTCTTTTTGCGGTTTTTCAGAGCATTAGGCGGAGAAAAGCCGCTTCTGCACAGCAGCCTGACAGGAACCAACATCCAGAAACCTGCGTTCCAATTCTCAAATAGGAACACCCAACCGTTATGCCTGTGATGTGTAAGAGATTTTTCCCCTTTTCTGGATGCCTGTCTGTTGTGGGCAACCATTCCCAAGGACATTCTGCCCATGACTGAAACTACAAAGCAGCCGAAGCCCAAAAGACACCCGGTTCTGATAACACTCGGCGCTTTTTTGCTGGCTATCGTGCTTCTGATCGTTTTCTGGTCATGGGACTGGTTTGTGCCACTGGTCAATTCGCGTGCAACAGCCATGCTTCACCGAAAAACGACCATTGAACATTTGCATGTCGCCCTTGGGCGCGTCACGACCGTGAAGGTTGACGGACTGAAAATTGAACAACCCAAGGCTTTTGAACAAGAGAAAAACCTGTTTGCTGAAGCCAGGGAAGTCGCCGTTTCTGTCGACGTATGGTCATACCTCTGGCACCGCACCCTTCATGTGCCGCTGATCGCACTTGATCAGCCAAAAGCCGATATTCTTGCCCGGAAAAATGGTGACAATAATTACAGCTTTACAGAAGACGGCAAACCCGCCCCCCAACAGGATGGGAAAGACCAAAGCACCTCAAATCTCCCTGATATTGGGGAGTTACGCATCACTGACGGTAATCTGCATGTCAAACACGACCCATTACAGGCCGACATGCAAATGGCCATCAATACGACCCCACCACAAGATAAAAGCCGCGGCACCATTCGCGTGGATGGCAAAGGCCGCTATGCTCAACAACCCATTACCGCCCACTTTATTGGGGGGGCTGTTCTGTCCTTTGTGGCTGACAAGGAGCCCTACCCGGTTGATTTGAGTGTGCAAAACGGGCCGACCAACGCCACTTTGAAAGGATCAATTACCCATCCGCTCGAACTGGGTGGCGCGCAACTTAAACTACATTTTGCGGGCCCAGATATGTCTTTGCTGTACCCGCTAACGGGGGTGCCCATTCCCCGTACCCCCGCCTACGCCATTACCGGCAATCTAGACTACACACGCGACCACATTGTCTTCAGGCAGTTTGAAGGCAAGATGGGAACCAGTGATATTGGCGGCACCATTGAAGTGGACCCGCACAAAAAACCACCTTTTGTTCAGGCGGACCTTCATTCCAAACAAGTTAATCTTGTTGATCTGGGCGGATTTATCGGGGCCAAGCCCGACAAGACAAAGGCTGAAGAAAAAGCTGACGCCAAGAGCAATACCGTATTGCCCGACACCCCTATCAATATTCCTCGCCTTAATGCGGTCAATGCCCACGTTACCTATCATGGTGCGCATATTGAAAACCAGAAGCTGCCACTGGATAACATCGACGCCGAATTCTTCGTGCAAGATGGCGCGATTGATCTGAAGCGCCTGAACTTTGCCGTTGGTAAAGGCACGCTTGCCAGTTCGGCCACGTTAAAGCCTGATGGCAAGCTGTTTGATACAACCGCCCGCATCGACTTTGCCCGCATTGACCTCGCCCGTGTCATGCAGGCTACGGCAGGTTCCAAAGCACAAGGTATCATTGGCGGCCATATGACGCTGAAAGCCAAAGGGAACTCAATCGCGAGCTTGATGGCCGCAGGCAATGGTGGGCTAACGCTTGTGCTTGATCAAGGCGGAGATATTACGGCAATTCTGCCAAACGTCTTAGGGCTTCAGTTGGGCAACGCGGTTCTAAGCGCGTTGGGCCTGCCTGCACACACAGATATCCGCTGCTTTATTGCCGATATGCCGCTTAAAAACGGTATTGTTTCAACCAACACATTGTTGCTTGAAACCGGGGAAGCCCGGACACTGGGCCACGGCACCATCAATTTCCGCAACAACACACTTGATTACGCGCTGACGACACGGTCCCAAGGCCCGACCATCGCATCTTTGCCGGGGGCGTTCCATATTAACGGCCCCATAAAATCCCCTACCGTTTTGCCGGGGGCTGAAATACTTGGACGTGCCGCTGCCGCAACTGGGCTAGGCTTTGTCTTCCCACCACTGGCTTTGTTGCCCACCATCCAGTTCGGGGTGGGCGATAAATCCCTGTGCGGCCGTGCCGTGCAGGAGGTCAACACCAACCCGGCTGCGGGTATTGCGCCAGGCAATCTTTCTCACGCTGTAGGAACTAAAAAAGCACCAAGCGTAAAAAACCCGTCAAAGAAATCGGACGGCAAGAAAAAGCCAAACGGCAAACCGGCCCCTCAGGCTCAGAAGCAAATGACGCCTGATGAAATAAGAGCTGCTTGGAATAAAAAGCTTAAAAACCAAAAATAGAAGAAAGAGTAATGTGTGATGGAGGGCTGTTAGGTGGAGAAGACTTCCCCTACCTGACACTCCTCATTCAACACGCGAGAATGTTGGTCGAAACAATCCAAGCAGACTACGCCCCAATGGCGCTGTCTCACGATCACTTTTCGCGCTGAAAAAGCAAAAATCCAGATACAATCAGTCAATTATAACAAGGCAAGCATATCAGAGACTGTTGCAGGCTTTGCTAAAGCATGCTCTTGCCAGAACGCCCTCATGTGCATTCACCACACATGACGCGTCGTTGAGATGAGAAGTAAGAAACAACAGATAGGCCGATTTTTGTCCATTACGGTGATGCGGCCAGAAAACTGAACGCGGCACACAGTTAGTTCTTACCCACTCACGGCTAAAAGCACCGTTGCATAAAAAAAGCCGCCCCAGATGGAGCGGCTTTTCTGTGTTCCTGTAACCGGAAAGAAGATTACTTGGACTGTGCCATGATTTCTTCTGCCACGTTGCGCGGCACCGGATCGTAGTGATGGAACTGCATGGTGAAGGATGCACGACCCTTTGTCATGGAACGCAGGTGAGAAATGTAGCCGAACATTTCTTTCAGCGGCACATGAGCACGAACCATAACGGTTGAACCAGATGTTTCCTGACTCTGGATCATACCACGACGACGGTTAAGATCGCCCACCACGTCACCAACGTGATCGTTCGGGGTGGTGACTTCAACGTCCATGATCGGTTCAAGAATAACAGGGCCAGCCTGCTTCATGCCTTCACGGAAGCAAGCCTTTGCCGCGATTTCGAACGCCAGAGCGGACGAGTCAACGTCATGGTACTTACCGTCAAGCAGCGTGAACTTGAAGTCCACAGTCGGGAAACCTGCAAGAACACCCGTTGAAGACTGCATGCGAATACCTTTTTCAACCGCAGGAATATATTCCTTCGGCACGGTACCACCCACAACCTTGTTTTCGAACTGGATGTCTTCGTTCCGCTCAAGCGGTTCGAACATGATCTTGACTTCAGCGAACTGACCAGACCCACCAGACTGCTTCTTGTGGGTGTAGGTTTCCGTGTGCGGCTTCGAGATGGTTTCACGATAAGCAACCTGCGGAGCACCAACGTTTGCATCCACACCATATTCACGACGCAGACGGTCGATGATGATGTCGAGATGCAGTTCGCCCATACCGGACAGAATGGTCTGACCCGTTTCCTGATCGGTCTTCAACTGCAGAGAAGGATCTTCCCCAGCCAGCTTCTGCAGGGCCAGAGTCATCTTTTCAACAGCGTCTTTGGTCTTCGGTTCGACAGAAATGTCGATAACCGGAACCGGGAACGTCATGCGTTCAAGAATAACCGGGTCAGCAGCGTCAGCCAGCGTGTCACCCGTCTGGGAATCTTTCAGACCAACGAATGCAGCAATATCACCAGCATGAACTTCGGTCAGTTCTTCACGCTTGTCAGCGTGCATCTGGTAGATACGGCCAATACGTTCTTTGTGGCCTTTGGTGGTGTTGAGAACCGTATCACCGGTTTTCAGAACGCCACGGTAGACGCGTACAAAGGTAAGCGTGCCGTATTTATCGTTGATGATCTTGAATGCCAGACCAGCAAACTTGCCATCCGGGTCAACCGGGATGATTGGCTGGGCGTTTTCGTTTTCTTCTTCACCTTCCGGCGGAGCGCAACGAATGCCTTCAACGTCATCAGGAGCAGGCAGGTAGTCGATAATGGCGTCAAGAAGCGGCTGAACACCTTTGTTCTTGAAGGCCGTACCACACAGAACCGGACGGAATTCGCCGGAGATGGCACCCTTCTTGATGCAGCGCTTCAGGGTTTCAATGGAGACTTCACCTGTTTCGAAGTATTCTTCCATTGCCTTTTCGTCCACAGACAATGCTGTGTCGAGCAGGTTCTGGCGGGCTTCAGCAGCCTTTTCCTTCAGGTCAGCCGGAATTTCTTCGTCGTGGAACTTAGCGCCCAGTTCACCACCTTCCCAGACGATTGCCTTCATCTCAACGAGATCGACAACACCCAGGAACTGGTCTTCTGCACCAATCGGCAGCTGCAGCGGGATAGCAACGATATCCAGCTTTTCTTTCAGCGTGTCGAAAGCGCGATAGAAGTCTGCACCGGTACGATCCAGCTTGTTGATGAAGATGATACGCGGAACCTTGTAGCGGTCAGCCAGACGCCAGTTGGTTTCAGACTGCGGCTGAACACCGGCCACACCTTCAATAATGAACACGGCACCGTCGAGCACGCGCAGGGAGCGGTTCACTTCGATGTTGAAGTCGATGTGTCCTGGGGTGTCGATGATGTTGATGCGGTGGTCATTCCACTCACACGTCACGGCAGCGGAGGTAATCGTGATACCGCGTTCACGTTCCTGCGCCATGTAGTCAGTGGTGGTGTTACCTTCGTGCACTTCACCAATTTTGTGAGACACACCGGTGTAGTAGAGAATACGTTCAGTCGTGGTTGTCTTGCCCGCGTCGATGTGCGCGGTGATCCCGATATTACGGATCTTGGACAGTTCGGATTTGGCGGACACGAAAACCTCCAGAAAACAGGTCAGGCGCGATGGAACTCTTCCTTCGCGCCTGTGGCCGCCGAACACCGTGCTGGCACCCGAATTTTTTCAGGTAGCCCGGCTGCCGGAAACCGGCCGATAGACGTAAAAGATATCTGGCACCCTGCCAGACACCTGAACCGCAGAAACCGGGCCAGTTAGACAATAACAGGCCCGGAAACCGCAGAATTAAGGCTCAACCCCTGAATCAGGCGCCAGCAGCAGCCTGCTTCTTGGCCTGAGCGCGCAGAACGCGGCGTTTGATAACCTGTGCTTCTTCTGGCAGCTTGCGGTTAGGCGTGCTGATCAGGAAGGCATCCAGGCCGCCATTGTGTTCAATGGTGCGCAGGCCACGGGTGCTGACACGCAACTGAACGGAAGAACCGAGCGTATCAGACAGAAGAGACGCTTCCTGCAGGTTAGGCAGGAAACGACGACGGGATTTGTTGTTAGCGTGGCTGACGTTATTGCCGGTCAGCACGCCTTTGCCGGTGATCTGGCAGCGACGGGACATTGTCTCATCCTTGTTAGACATAAAAACAGAGGGCCGAGACAAATTTTGCCCGGCGACCACATTCAGGATTGGCGCGGCTTATGGCTGAGCCACGGCCTTCCGTCAAGGGTTGACCTCAGGCTTTCTCGCTTTGTGCGCCGTTTTCTCCGGCCGTAGAGGCATGAACTTCGCCTGAACGAACGCTGCTGGCGGCTGAGTCGAGAATACGCAGAATAGTCTCTTTATCCATGCTGCGCGCCAGCAGGCCCAGAGATCCGCCCAGCAGAGCGGACGCTATAGCCAGAGGTGGCTGCTGTTCCTTGATCAGGTGTTCAACCGCGCTTTCAATAACCATGGCGCATTTTGCCAGTTCATCTGGCACTTCTGGTGTGGTGCCCTGTGCCGGTGCCGTGCCTTCTGTATCCGTCATGAAAACTTCATCCTTTTCCTGCGCGGCATACACGCGCATCGCGAGATCACCGCTAAAACGATTCGCATCTGGAGACAAACTCTCCTTACTGCGTTTCAGTATCCGTCAGACGCTCTGTCACGCTCTCTGCCCCCTGTGCAGCCCACATGGCTGCATAGTGGCCTCCTGCCGCAAGCAGGGCATCGTGCGTGCCACGTTCAAGCACGACACCCTGCCCCATCACCAGAATTTCGTCTGCATCCACAATGGTCGAGAGCCGGTGTGCAATGACAAGGGTGGTGCGGCGGGCAGAGACCGTTTTCAGAGCAACCTGAATTTCCTGTTCGGTATGTGTGTCTAACGCGCTTGTGGCCTCGTCAAGCACAAGAACGCGTGGGTCTTTCAAAATCGTCCGGGCGATGGCGACGCGCTGTTTCTCACCACCGGACAGCTTGAGTCCCCTCTCCCCAACCTGTGTGTTATACCCATCTGGCAGGGATATGATGAAGTCATGAATCTGGGCCAGACGTGCCGCCTGCTCGACCTCGCTGGGGGTCGCGCCTAACCGGCCATAGGCAATATTGTAGCCGATAGTTTCATTGAACAGGACGGTATCCTGCGGCACCACACCAATGGCGGCACGTAGATCAGCCTGCCTGTATTCACGCACATCATGACCATCCACCAGAACAGCACCCGACCAGACATCGTAAAACCGGAACAGAAGACGGCTGATGGTCGATTTACCCGCGCCGGTTGAGCCGACAATCGCCAGCTTTTTCCCCGGCTGGGCAATAAAGCTGACGCCGTGAAGAATTTCGCGCTCTGGCCCATAACCGAATCTGACATCTCGAAACTCGACCTCGGCCGCATCCGAATCCTGCAAATGGGCAGCGATGGGCAGCGGCGTAGCGGGGTCTGCAACTTCGACATGCTCTTCAACCAGGCCGAACATGTGCTCAAGATCGACCATGGCGGTACGAATGGCAGAATAGACCGAACCAAGGAAATTCAGCGGCCCATAGAGTTGCAACAGATACGTGTTCACCATTACGAACTGCCCCACGCTGATGCGCCCTGCTTCAACATCACGCCCGGCCAGCAGCATTACCAGTGTCAGCGCCACAGCAATAATTGCAGCCTGCCCGAAGTTGAGCGCCCCCAGCGAATACTGGGTTTTGCGGGCAGCCGTTTCATAGCGGGCCTGTGCATTGTCGTAGCGCGTGGCCTCGTGCACCTCGTTCCCAAAATATTTTACGGTTTCATAGTTCAGCAGACTATCCAGCGCTTTGCCTGATGCCTCGCTGTTCGTTTCATTCATCTGGCGGCGAATCCCCAGCCGCCACGAGGTGAATTTCACCGTAAAGCCGATATACGCCCCTATCATCACCACAATCAGCGCGACGTAGCGCCAGTCAAATATGCGCCAGATGACGACGGCCACCAGCAATGCCTGCAAGATGGTGGGCGAAAGCGACATGCCCATCCGCAACAGCGTTTCCACACCCTCCGTGCCGCGTTCTATCGCACGGGTAACGCCGCCTGTGCGTCGGTCAAGGTGAAAGCGGAGAGACAGTTTGTGCATATGCTGAAAGCTGCGGAAAGCTGCCTGACGGGCCACCCTGAACCGCACGGGCGCAAACAGAGCATCGCGCAGGTTGGTCAATGCGGCTGACACCAGTCGAACCAGCCCATACCCTATGACCAGCGCCATGGGGGCCAATGCCAGACTTTGCGGGTGAGAAAGCCGATCCACAACCTTGCTGTAGGCCAGAGGCACGGCAAGTGTAGCCAACTCTCCCCCAACCATAACCAGCAGCACAATGACCACACGCCACCGCAGGTTACGGTTTTCGCGCGGCCAAAGGTATGGCAGCAGACGGGACAGAGTAACGGTTGCCGACTGTTCAGACGGCCCGGAAACGCGACGTTGACGAGGTGACATAAGCGGGATGTGACATGCCTTCCGTATTTTGCAACCCCGCGGCACCTTGCCTCCGCCCCCGACAGACCAGATATAAAGCGGAGCAGACCCTCTTTTTCGTTCACCAGCGCGACAGGATTTTGAATGCCTTCGGACGATACGCCTTTCCTTCGTCACCTCCGGCAGTGCAACACCGCCGTCGTGCCCGGCAACCGGTTTGCTTTTTCTTTGGGCGGACAACCTGCCGGATGGATCGACCCAGCCATTGCCGACAGGCTGGAGCAGGAAGGCTTGGGGTCTCGCACGGAAGGTTTCGCGTTAGCCGATCCGGCTGACCTTGAAACTTTGGGAGAAAAACTGGCGCATGAGGGATTTTACCGATCCCACCATGAGCTGTTTGATGTGAGACTGGATGTAGGCCAGCCCGCTATTGCCCGCATTGACCGCGGTGCCCTGCCATTGTTCGGGCTGGTTGCCATTGGCGTGCATATGAATGGTCTGGTACGCAAACAGAATGGTCTGTATTTATGGACAGGTCGACGGGCCCGAAACAAAAGACTGGATCCCGGCAAACTTGACCATCTGGTTGCTGGCGGTGTGCCTGCCGATCATTCTCCCGCAGAAGCCTTGCTGAAAGAAGCGGCTGAAGAAGCCAGCATTGCCCCAGAAATTGCCGCACAAGCACAGGAAGTCAGCCGTATTGTTTACGCCCTGAACCGCCCCGAAGGGTTACGACGCGATATCCTGTATTGTTATGACCTGTTTCTACCAGAAGACTTCACGCCGGAGGCCGCTGACGGAGAAGTCGAATCTTTCAGCCTGATCAAACTTGAAGAGGCATTTGAGTTAGTGCGTGAAACGGATGAATTTAAGTTCAACGTCAATCTGGTTCTGATAGATCTGTTTTTACGCAATGGGCTGATAAACCCGACCTCCCCAGAAGGGCAGGCGTTGCAGCGTGGCCTTGCCTCTGGGCTCTCACCTGCCAGCCCCGGCAAAGCGCTGTCCCCTGAACCTGTCTAACTATAGGTTTCTGGTCGTTCGGGGGGCGAACCAACGATTAGAGTGGGATACGTTACGATATCCGGCTTCCGCAGAGGCAGTTTTCTATTCAACGGTACTTCTGTGCGGATAACAGCAGGATAAACTCTCTTTAGTCATAGCGGCTTCAGGATCGGCGGAGGCCGCTTGGGGTAATCGCTTGAGATAAAAAAGGGGAAGACCAAACGGCCCTCCCCTTTTTGCTAACCCCTTTAGAAAATAACCTTCAGGCAGACATGCGCGCATCATGGAGGGCTTTGGCTTCTGCCTCGGCGGCCTTCATGCAGGACAGCAGATGCTCCCGAATTTCATCAAGGCGCTTTTTGTCCGTGATTTTCAGCCCGAACAGATCTTTCACGTAGAAAACGTCCACCGCCCGCACGCCATAGGTGGTGATATGAGCGGATGCGATCTGAAGGCTTTCCTCGCTCATTGCCGCAGTTACGTCGTGCAGAAGGCCAGGACGGTCACGGCCGTTGATTTCGATAACGGTATAGGTGTTTGACGCCCCGTTATCGATCACTACGCGCGGCGGCACATGGATGGCCCGCATCCGCATAGGCATATGCCCAAACCCGGCCTGCGCAATTTCTGCCCCGATATCAATCTGGCCGCTCAGAGCCTGCTCAATCAGGGAAGACAGGCGCGCTAAGCGGTGCGTTTCTTCATAAGCGCTGCCTGCGGTATCCTGAATCCAGAACGTATCAAGCGCCATGCCGTGCATCATGGTGTGAATACGCGCATCCACAATAGACGCACCGGCAAGCGCCAATGCACCAGCTATTTTGGAGAACAGGCCCGGGACGTCGATTGTATAGACCGTAACCTCGGTCACCCCTCGCGCAGGGAGCGGAAGCACTTCGACTGTTAGCGGCGCTTCCTTGGCATCTGCTTCACGAATCAGCCGCGCATGGCGTTTGTGCGTTTCATGATCGAAGGAAAGCCAGTAACCAGCGTAACCGAGGTCAAGAAAGCGGTTGATATCGCTTTCTGCCACGCCGTCTTCGGTTAGAATTTCTGCCGTAATTTCCTTGGCATGACGAACACGCACGTCACGCTCGGTAGTGGCGAGGCCACCTGCCAGAACTTCTGCCACCCTGACGTAGAGTTCACGCAGCAGAGTTGCTTTCCAAGCGTTCCACACGCGGGAACTGACAGCCCGCATATCAACAATGGTTAGCAGCAACAGCAGACGCAAACGTTCCGGTGACTGCACAATATCCGCAACGTCAAGAATGGTTTTGGGGTCGTCAATGTCCCGCTGGAAGGCGGTGTGGCTTAGCAGCAGGTGGTGCAGCACCAGCCATGAAACGGTTTCCGTTTCCTCACCCGACATCCCCAGTTTAGGGCAGAGTTCGGCAGCAATTTCAGACCCGATTTCCGAATGGTCTCCGCCTCGCCCTTTGGCAATGTCATGCAGTAGCACGGCCATATACAGCGCCCGGCGAGAATGAAGCCCCTTCACCAGTTCGTAGGCAACCGGAATTTCATCCGCCATGCGACCAGAGGCGACTTCATCCATAATACGGATAGCTTCTATCGTGTGCTCGTCCACTGTGAACACATGATAGGTATCAAACTGCATTTGCCCCACAATGCGGGCCCAGTCTGGAATAAGCCGCCCGAAAATACCGGTTTCATTCAGAATATGCAGCCAATGGGCATGACCGGGCGGTGTGTGCTGTTCGTAAGACGGCACGAGCGCAGCAGAATCAACCTCCGCCGGAGGGGCTGCTTCCTTACGGCGACGCGGTTGTTCAAGGGCTGCGGTTTCACCACACAGCAGGTCAAGGAAGATACGCGCGGCTTCCGGGTCGTCCCGCAGCGCACTTGCACGTCTTTCCCAGCGGATTAGCTGGTGCCGGGCCATAGGATGCAGCGGTCTGCGCCGCATACGCGCCCAGTCCAGCAACTGCATCATTTTGATCGGTTCCTGATCGAACGAGATACCACGTTCAGGCAAAATCTGACCATCTAGCAGCGTAAACCCGGCTTCACGCATTGCTTCATCAGGTTTGGCTGCCGTTGCTACGGGCCCTTGCGCCTGCCGCAGCACGGCTGGTTCAAGAACATGCGTCAACCGCATGACTTCACGCGCTGTCAGAAAATAATGGCGCATAAAGCGTTCAACGCCATTCTGGCGGCCATGGCGCGTATAGCCCATACGCGCCCCAATGACAGGCTGCATATCAAAGGTCAGACGTTCTTCAGCCCGGCCAGCCACATAATGCAGATGCAGACGCACGGTCCACAGAAAATCCCAGGATCGACGGGCTCGGGCTGCTTCCTGCTCGGTCAGGATACCCATCCAGATAAAATCTGGGGCAAGAAGATCTGTTACATGCCGGGTACCAAATGTGTTGCGACACATCCAGTAAAGCGTCTGCAAATCACGCAGGCCGCCGCGCCCTTCTTTCAGATTGGGTTCAACCAGATAGGGGCTGTCCCCAAACCGACGGTGACGCTCAAGACGTTCGCGCCGTTTGTCCTGAATAAAGCCAGCAGGCCCGGCTTCCACACACGCGACAATATAGCGGGCTTCGAACATCGCGAATAACGCGGCATCCCCGGCCAGCAGGCGTGCATCCAACAATGCAGTGCGGACGGTTGTGTCTTTCCGGGCTTCCTCAATACATTCGCTGATAGTGCGGGTTGCGTGGCCAACCTTTACGCCTAAGTCCCACAGAAAATAGAGAACATATTCCACCAGCCGATGAGCGGCTTCAACATTGTCTTCTTCGGTCAGGAACAGCAGATCAATATCGCTGAATGGGGCCAGCAGGCCGCGCCCGTATCCGCCTGTTGCGGCAACGACCAGACGGCCAGACCGCCGGTGTTCAGCCCCAATATCATCAACACTGGCCGCTTGACCGGTGGCACGCAGTGCCAGATCAACAATGCCGCGCAGCATGACGTCCGTAAACGCAGCAATCAGTTTGGCAGCCCCAGTGCCCTTCAGCACATGCTGTTCAAACCGTGTGCGAACATCAGCCTGATAACGCCCCAGATAACGGCGGAAAATGGCGACGGCCTCCTCCCGCGGAGGGATGGCGGCATCTTCCGGCGTGGCGTCCCTTAGTTCCCGGGCAAGGCAGGCCGCCAGCCCCTCTGGCGTGAGGATGGCAATTGCGGCGACATCGGGCTGCTCGGAAGCAGCTGGTGCGGGGGAAGTCGACATTGCGGTCGGTTTCTGCTCCTGGGGACAGTCTTATAAGTATGTTTAGTCCGAATCACGCCTGAGCGGGGCTGCTTTCTTCCTGAAGAGCTTCTTTATGCAGCTCATACAGGATGTCCAGCGCCGCACGCGGTGTCAGCGTGTCGGGGTCTACCTCTAACAAACGCTGTCTTAACGTATTTTCTTCTTCATGCGGTAATATCTTCTGCGTGTCGAACAATGGTAACGGTTTCGGACCGGTTGCATGCTCCCGCTCCAGTTCCTTAAGCAGACGCCCGGCCCGATCAACCACAGATGCCGGCACACCAGCCAGCCGGGCCACGTGCACACCCCAGCTTTTCTTTGCCGAACCGGCCAGAACCTCGTGCAAAAAAACAATCTGCCCACGCCATTCCCGCACAGCCATGGTGTGGGGGGACAGGCGAGGCAGCGTATCGACCAGATCAGCCAGTTCGTGAAAATGCGTTGCAAAAATTGCACGGCAGCGCACCGTTGAATGCAGAGCCTCCAGCACGGACCATGCAATGGCCAAGCCGTCCAGCGTTGCGGTGCCGCGGCCAATTTCATCGACCACAACCAGAGATCTGGGGCCTGCCTGATTCAGGATAGCCGCGGTTTCCGTCATTTCCACCATAAAGGTGGAACGGCCACGCGCCAGATCATCCGATGCCCCCACGCGGGAGAAAAGCTGATCAACAATCCCAATTTGCGCTTTTTCAGCCGCAACCGGGAAACCGCCCTGCGCCAGAATAATGGCCAAAGCGGTCTGTCGCAGAAAAGTTGATTTACCGGCCATGTTCGGGCCCGTCAGCAGCATGACGCGCCGATTGGGGGAAAGATCACATCCGTTGGGTGTAAACCGCGTGCCTTTGGGCAATGCCGATTCGACAACCGGATGACGGCAGGCCTGAAGATCAAAAGCCGTGTCATCCGTCACATCCGGGCGGCACCAGCTACCGCCGCCCGCCAGCATGGCGCAGGATTGCAGAACGTCCAGAACGGCCAGAGCTTTGGCCAGAACAGGCAGCGCCTGCTCGGCCAGAATGTTCTCAACCAGCACGTTGAAAATCGTTTTCTCACGCATAGCGGCCCGTTCAGCCGCCTCGGCAATGCGCGCATCCAGACCCGACAGTTCTTCAGTTGAAAAACGCGCATTGCTGGCTGTTCCCTGTCGGAACATCAGATCCTCGCGGTCTTTCATACGACTGCTGGCACTGACGGGAACTTCAATCACATAGCCAAGCTGGGCATGGTGTTTGATCTTGAGGCTCGCCACCCCGTAACGGGTCGCATAATCCGTTTGCAGCCCAGCCACGATACGGCGTGAATTGTCACGCAACCCCCGGTAGCCATCCAGCTCTCCATCGTAGCCGGCCGCTATCACCCCTCCATCATCCAGCCGGGCAGGAAGATCATCCGCCAAAGCGCGCACCAGTTCAGCCTCAAGGCCTTGCGCAACCCCCAGGCTTCCGGCGGCCTTTGCAAGATAAGGCGGCAACTGCCCTACATCGCCCAGCGCAGTTGCGGCGTCACGCGCGGCATGCAAACCATCCCGCACAGCGGCAAGATCTCGCGGTTGGCCACGCCCCAGAGAAAGACGGCCTAAAGCCCGGGCAATATCGGGCGCTTTTTTCAGGGCATCGCGTAATGACGTTCGGCAGGCATGTGAATCGCGCAGCCAGCACCAGCCGTCCTGCCGCGCCGAAATACGCGCCACATCGGTCAGCGGCGCAGACAGCCACTCGGCCATCAGTCGGGCACCAGCAGCCGTGACGGTCTGGTTCACCGCTGAAAACAGTGTGTGCTCCATGCCGCCATCACGCGCACGCAGAATATCAAGGCTGGCCCGCGTGGCGGGGTCTATGCCCAGAATACCCCCATCAGTCTGCGGGCTTGGGTGCGTCAGGCGCGGCAATTTGCCAGCCTGACTCCGTTGCACATAATCGACCGCTACGGCAGCAGCCACGGCTTCTTCATCAGAAAATGTGCCAAATGCATCCACACTTGCCACATCAAAAGCCGACGCAAGACGTTGGCGCGCCGCATCCACACCCGGAATCAGCACTTCTGGCGCGCGGTTTGCGTCAAAGTCGCCCAATGCCAGAGTGGGCGGGGCCAGAATTTCCGCCGGGTCCAACCGCCCCAGCAACCCGGGCAGAGCAACTTGCGTAACGCTGGCGGTTTCAAACAGGCCTGTTGACACATCAATCCAAGCAGCACCAATCGCAGCACTAGCCTGTGATTTTTCGGCTACCTTCCCTTTGCGGCCGCGACCAGAAGGCAGGGCACTTTCGGCCAATGCAAGCAGGAGGTTCGATCGTCCTGGCTCAAGCAGTTCATCCTCGGTCAAAGTGCCCGGTGTCACAACCCGCACAACGGCGCGCGCTAGTGGGCCCTTGGCTGCTCCCTTCCCCTTACGCGGTGCCTCCGTCTGTTCAGCGACAGCCACCCGAAAACCACGCCGTATAAGACGCGCCAGATAGGCTGGTGCGGCGGCAACGGGCACACCACACATGGAAATTGGTTCGCCCGCATGGGTGCCACGGGCTGTCAGTGCGATATCCAGCGCAGCCGCAGCAGCCGTGGCATCGTCAAAAAACAGTTCATAAAAATCGCCCATGCGGAAGAAAAGCAGGGCTTCAGGATTTTCCGCCTTCAGCGCAAACCATTGCGCCATGGCTGGGGTGGCACCCTCGGGAGAATAGCGTTTCATCCCATTATCATACGGGTGTCCTTGGGCAGGGCAACAGGCTTCCTGCATGTCAGCACAAACTCATTATGCCCACAGGACGTGTTAAAGCATCACACCCCGGTTTGCTGCACTAAAGCGCGCAAAGAAGCCGTGGCGCGTTGCACTGGCTCGCGCCACGGGGCTGGGCCCTCACCCGGTTCCGGCTGACGGAAGATACGCAAGCTGGGATACCAGAGGTTGTGTTCCTGACCATCTGCCCCGACCTGTGTCGAGCCTGATTTCCAGCGCCAGTCTCCGCCAAAACGGTCAAGCAGCCACACGGGTTTTCCTAGCAGCCCCGCCAAATGGGCAATAACCGTATCAACCGTAATTACAACATCCTGCTTGGCCAAAATCTGCGCTGTGGTCAGCATGTCGCCCTCCGGCAAAGCAGAAATGGGCCAGGATAGCGGTTCTGTCTGTTTTTGCAGGGACTGGACCATAACGCCCTCAGTCTCAAACAGAGGACGCAGCACGTCCGGAGAAACAGAACGACGACGATCAAAACGGTAATCGGGATTACCAGCCCAGCACATGCCGACTTTCAAAGGGGAAACCATGCCTCCCCCATATCCCGGTAGCGCGATGGTTTCACGCCATGCCAGCGGGGCATCACACCCGAGCACGTAAGGTAAACTCAACAAAGAACAGGCTGCCGTTGCGCCATACGCTTCTGCTCCTTGTCCTTTTTCCAGCAGGCTTACACCCGGCAGCCGACCATGAATCGATGCCTGAAGTAATGAATGCAGGACCGTTGGTACCTCAAGAACAATCGGGGCCCGCAAAGACGCTGGAATCAGATAACGCAGAAACTGAAGCGTATCGCCTAAACCCTGTTCAGCGTAGATCAGTACAGGTGTTGTCTGGCTTTCCCCGGACCACGCTGGCAAACCGTGATCGCGCCCCGCAGGCAATATCTGCTTTCGGGCTTCAAAATGCCGCCAACCTTCCTGAAAGCGCCCTTCCCCCAGTAGCACGGTGGCCAGATTCAACTCGGCGCGGGCCCGATCCTGAACAGAAGCCTCCGCCGCCATGCTGGCGCGGAACAGACGTTCAGCCCGTGCAACATCCCCCAGATCCGTCAGCACCGTGCCGTAATTGACAGCCAACCGCACATCGTCCGGTTTTTCAGCATCAGCCTGCCCCAGCATGTCTGCTGCCTCCGGCAACTGACCCAGTGCCATAAGCACCAACCCCAGGTTGCTTCTGGTTTCAACCGCAGTCGGGTTCAGAACCAGAGAGTCACGCAATACCGTGCGTGCGTTTTCGAAAGCCCCGGTGGAGAAAAGTGCCGCCCCATAATTGGCAAGTGCCGCGGCATCATGAGGCAACGCATGGGCGACGGTTGCAAAAAACGGTTCAGCCTGCGCCATGCGGCCTGCGCGCTCCAGCAACAGAGCATGTTGATTTTGGGTAAATATGTCTTGCGGGGTCAAGGCCAACGCTTTTTCAGAAACCTGAATGGCGTCCTCGGTTTTTCCATGTCGCGCTAAAAAGGACGCCAGTTCCAGATGCCTTACGGCTTCCAGTGGGCGTAAACGGACCGCATTGCGAAGCGCCTGCTCAGCATCCGCACAACGCCCTTGCGCTTCCAGAATCTCTGCCATTGCCTGATGCGCCTGCGGGTCTCGCGGGGTTTCAATCACGGCGATATTGACAGCTGCGCGGGCAGGTTCATCATGCCCTAACGCCAGAAGCGCCAACCCCAGCGTAATATGAAAATGGGCCTCTGCCCGCAGATCTATGGCTTTGCCTGCCAGTGCAACCGCTGCCTGCGCATTGCCGGTTGCCCGCGCAACGCACGCCATAGCGTGCCATGCCTCTGCATCACCCAGATTTTGCTGAAGCAGATAGCGGAGCATGGCGCCAGCTTCTTCTGCCTCACCTTTTGAAAGAAGATTCAATGCGGCAGGAACCGAGGCATCTGACACATTCTCTGTCGTCTGGGTCATGTCGTGTTCAGTTCCTTTGCTGGCAGCATGTCCGCTTAACATGCGGCGATTTTATAACATCTGCACCATCTTAAGCCGAAAACCCACGCTGAAAGGCATCAAGAACAATATTCGGGGTAAGCCTGCCCGCTTACGCGCTGTTTTCTACGGTGCGGGTCATTCCGTCAGGGCCTGTCCTGATTTATGCTCCCGATCATGAATACAGCCTATCAGAGCCTTGAGCGCCATTTCGCCCGCCTCTCCTCCCTCAGCGATGCACTGGGCATTCTGTGCTGGGACAAAGAAGTGACCATGCCGCATGGCGCAGCCAACCGCCGTGGGGAAAATCTGGCCATTCTGGAAGGCCTACGCCATGAAATCCTGACTGCGCCAGAAATGGCTGATCTTCTGGCGCGCGCGGACGCTGGGGATGACGTCTGGCGAAAGGCAAATCTTTCCCAGATGCGCCGTATCCATACCCATGCCACAGCTCTTCCCGGTGATCTGGTAGAAGCCTGCACACAGGCTACAACCCGTAGCGAAATGGCGTGGCGTGAGGCTCGGCGGGACAATGATTTTGCTGGCTTTCTGCCTTATCTGACAGAAGTCCTCAATCTGACGCGGCAGGTGGCCGACGCGAAAGCGGGCGCATTGGGTGTCACACCGTACGACGCATTGCTGGATTCGTTTGATCCCGGCACTCGCCAGACTGATATTGACCCCATTTTTACACGACTAAGAGCAGAACTGCCTGACCTGATTGCCGCAGTTCTGGAAAAGCAGGCCTCCCTTCCGTCCAGCAAGCCTCTACAGGGCCCCTTCCCTGTTCCGCAGCAGGAAGCCTTGGGCCGCAAGCTGATGCAGCAGCTTGGTTTTGACATGACGCACGGACGGCTGGATGTCAGCACCCACCCCTTCTGCGGAGGGGCCACCCATGATGTGCGGCTGACCACCCGTTATGAAGAATCTGATTTTATTCCAGCCATGATGGGTGTGCTGCACGAAACGGGGCACGCCCTTTACGAACAGGGACTGCCAGAAAAATGGATTTCCCAACCCGTTGGGCAGGCTGCGGGCATGACCGTACATGAAAGCCAGTCCCTCATGGTGGAAATGCAGGTTTGCCGGTCACAGGCGTTTGTAAACTGGGTTGCTCCCTTGCTGCGCCAGAGCTTTGGCGCGAGCGAAACAGATGCTGCATGGCAGCCTGACAATCTGCATCGCCTGCTGACGCATGTGCAGCCGGGACTGATTAGGGTCGATTCAGACGAAGTAACCTACCCCGCCCACATTCTGGTGCGTTACGAAATTGAAAAGGCGCTGATTAGTGGAGATCTGGCCCTTAAGGATCTGCCGGGTGCGTTCAATGATGGCATCCATGCTTTGCTGGGCCTAAACGTGCCGGATGATCGCCGAGGCTGTTTACAGGATATTCACTGGCCCGAAGGACTATTCGGCTATTTCCCCTGCTATGCTTTGGGGGCGCTGGCCTCCGCCCAGTTGCGGGCTGCGGCCTACCAGCAGGATGCGACAATTGCCCCCGCCATTGGCGAAGGGAATTTTGCGCCGCTGATGCAGTGGTTGCGCACAAATGTGCATCAGCGCGCCAGCAGCGCGTCCATGCCGGATATTATCCGCTCGGCCACCGGCGCGTCGCTTGGGGCTGATGCTTATCTTAGCCACATCCGCCGTCGTTATCTGGATCGCGCACCAGACGCCTGATGTTAAGTGCCTACCACTGCATCTTCGTCTGGCTCTGCGGGGCCATGCGAAGAATGCGGTTGTGGGAAAAGCCAAAACAGGGTGAGACTACGCGCCATGTTTCTGCCCCTATGCCGCAAGGCCGCCTCTGACATGCCTCTACCTTCCAACATCCGCGTTGTTATGAGCCGCTCTGCTCTGGCAACAGTTCTGTTTGCAGGGTTGGGCGTTACCTCATCCTCCGCATGGGCCGTGCACATGCCTAAAGTGCCTGAGCTTTCAGCGTCTGCGCTGGAACCTTTCACCCAGTCTGACAAACAGGTGTGGGATGCGGTGGTCATGCTGCCAGATGGCCGCGCTGTGCTTGAAGCCCCGATATGGGTTGGCAACACGGGCCCTCAGCTTTCCGTAAGGCAAACAGACGGCAGTTTTGCGCCCTACCCTGATGCGGCATGGAATGCCGAACAAGGTGACCCCAGCCAGCGCATTGTCTCAACAGCAGGCATGACGCTTCTGGCAGACGGTACGTTATGGGTTCTGGATAGTGGCGTTCCCAACCACAAAGCGGATGCCGTGGCACCGGCAAAGCTGATCCAGATTGATACCAAACAGAATAAAGTTGTCCGTGTTGTGCCGATTGAGGCCTCGGCGCTTCACAAGGAAAGCATTGTTTCTGGCGTGGCTGTGCATGGCAACACAGCTTATGTTGCAGATTCAGGCGTTGCAGGTGTGCTGGTCATTGATCTGCCGTCTGCATCGGCGCGCCGCTTTCTTGACCGTCACCCTGCCATTAGCGCCACCCGGCCCATCACGACGCCAACCGGGCCTGTCACCACGGCAGACGGGCATCTTCTGGCTATTGATTCCAGCATGATCGCTGTCAGCCCGGATGGGAAATGGATTGTACTGCAACCCCCCGGCGGATATCTATCCCGCGTGGAAACCACTATTTTCACTGACCCGGACGTTACCCCCGCAGCCATGGAAGAAAGTGTGACCCAATGGTACAAAACCCCGTCCTTGGGCGGCATGACCATGGGGCCGGATGGTACACTTTACTGGTCAGATATCAGCACAGGCAGCATCCTAAGCTATACAATTGGCCGTATTCCCCGCCGATTGATTACGGACCCGCGCCTGAAATGGCCCGCTACACCGGGGCTTGATGCCTCTGGCCATCTGTATGTGCCCGCAGCGCAGCTTAACCACACTGCTGCTTTTCAGAATAGCAAGGCATCGGTTGAATGGCCCGTAACGGTTTATAAGCTGACACTGCCCACCACACCGCCACCCACCTGAACCCGGATACCAGCCTGACCGGTTGCCGACCTGCGTGAGGGCATCTTGCGTCTGAAGCACGGCAACCGCCAAAAATGCGGAACCTTTTCTCTCGCATGGTTCAGGCAAACAGTGCACAAGCCTACTTCGCGACACTCCTTATTCAGGGTATAACCCGCGCATGCGCTATATCTCGACCCGGGGGAAGGCTCCCGCTCTTTCGTTTTCCGATGTCCTGCTGACAGGTCTGGCCGAAGATGGCGGCCTGTATTTACCGGAAACATGGCCCACATTTTCGCTGTCAGAATGGCAGGCCATGCGTGGCCTGCCTTACCCGGAGCTTGCAGCCCGTATTCTGGCACCCTTTGTTGGACAGGATATAGACGAAGCAACCCTGCGCCGCCTGTGCGCACAGGCCTATGCCGGGTTTGACCACCCGGCCATTGTTCCCCTGACACAGGTTGAAGACGGCCTGTTCGTGCAGGAACTGTTCCACGGTCCCACTCTGGCCTTCAAAGACATGGCCATGCAGGTTTTGGGCCAGTTGTTTGAGCATGTTCTGACCGAGCGCAACAGCCACGTTACCATTGTTGGTGCAACATCTGGCGATACCGGGTCTGCCGCTATCGAAGCTTGTCGTGGGCGCAAGCGGTTATCTGTTGTCATTCTGCACCCAAAAGGCCGCACGTCAGAAGTGCAGCGCCGCCAGATGACCACGGTTCTGGAACCCAACATCACCAATCTGGCGGTAGAAGGCACGTTTGATGATTGTCAGGATCTGGTAAAAGCCTGTTTTGCCGATGCCCCGTTCCGTCAGGACATGCATCTGTCTGCCGTCAACTCCATCAACTGGGCGCGTATTGCCGCACAGGTGCCCTACTACGTCTATGCAGCGCTGAACTTTGGCGCGCCTGAACGTGAGGTCTCCTTTGCGGTGCCGACAGGGAACTTCGGCAACATTCTGGCCGCATGGACCGCACGGAAAATGGGTCTGCCTATCCGCCATCTGTGCGTCGGCTCAAACCGCAATGACATTCTGACCCGCTTCCTGAACGCGAATGACATGACCATGAAAGAGGTCGTGCCCAGCCTTTCGCCATCCATGGATATTCAGGTTTCGTCCAACTTTGAACGTCTTCTGTTTGAACTGCTTGACCGTGACGCAGAAGCCTGCACCCGTATCATGACGGGCTTCCGTGCCACCGGGCATATGGATGTCCCGGCCGAGGTGTGGGATCGGGCGCGTGAACTCTTTTCTGGTCTTGCCCTTGACGATGAAGGGACGGAGACCGAAATCAGAAATCTGCATCAACGTTCAAACTATCTGGCAGATCCTCACAGTGCCATTGGCATTGCGGCGGGTCGTCGTTTCCGTGAGGCCGGTGTGCCCATGATTGCCATGGCAACGGCTCACCCGGCCAAATTCCCGGACGCCATGGTCGCAGCCACGGGTATTCACCCGGCTCTGCCTGTCCATCTGGAAGATCTGTTTTCTCGGGAAGAACGCTATCGCACCGTGCCGGCTACGGCAGATGCCGTCAAAGATGCCGTGCGCGCTGCCGTTCTTTCTAACACGCACTAATACTTTCCTTTTTTCAGGCCGCGTGACGCGGCCTTTCCTTTCAGGACACGAATGACTGATCCCATCAATCTGACCCGCCTTCCCTCCGGCCTGACCGTTGTGACTGAACGCATGGACCGTGTGGAAACCGTTTCTTTCGGTGCTTATGTCTCTACCGGTACACGGGATGAAACGGCTGAAGAAAACGGTGTTTCACACTTTCTGGAACATATGGCGTTCAAAGGCACCACCAGCCGGTCAGCCCTTCAGATTGCCGAGGAAATTGAAAATGTGGGTGGGCATATCAATGCCTATACTGCACGGGAACAGACCGCGTTTTACGTCAAACTGCTGAAAGACAATATGGACCTGGGCGTGGATATCATTGGTGATATCCTGACCCATTCCACGTTTGATCCGGTTGAAATTGAACGTGAACGTGGGGTCATTCTTCAGGAAATTGGTCAGGCTAACGACACACCGGATGACGTGGTGTTTGACCATTTTCAGGCCACAGCCTTCCCCAATCAGCCTATGGGCCGCCCGACATTGGGCACGGAAGACCTGATTCAGAACATGAGCCGCGATACGCTCATGTCCTACATGCGCACCCATTACACAGCAGACAACATGGTGATTGCCGCCGCTGGCAACCTCCACCATGAAGACGTGGTGGAACGGGTGCAGCGTCATTTTGCCGACCTGCCGACAACGGCACAAATTCCAACCCCGCCGTCTCTCTATGGTGGTGGTGAGTTCCGTCAGGAAAAAGACCTCGACCAGGCGCATGTGGTGCTGGGGTTTCCGTCTGTCGGTTATAATGACCCCGATTATTACGCGACCCTTCTTCTTTCCATGGTTCTGGGCGGTGGCATGTCATCCCGTCTGTTTCAGGAAATTCGGGAAAAGCGCGGACTGGTTTATTCTGTTTACTCCTTCAACGCACCGTTCATTGATGGTGGCCTGTTTGGCATCTATGCTGGCACAGGCGAGAAACAATGTGCCGAACTGGTCCCGGTCACGCTTGAAGAACTGCACAAGATTCAGCAGTCCGTCGGGCAGGACGAAATGCTGCGTGCGCGCGCCCAGCTTAAGGCCTCCCTGCTGATGTCTTTAGAAAGCACTGGCAGCCGATGCGAACAGATTGCCCGCCAGCTTCAGCTTTTTGGGCGTATTATTCCGGTTTCCGAAACAGTTGCGCATGTTGAAGCTGTTACCCCGGCAGATATCTGCCGCGTGGCCAGCCGTATCTTCACCCAACAGCCGACGCTGGCAGCCCTTGGGCCCGTTAGCCACGTGCTGCCCCTGAACACCATTGCGGAGAAACTTGCAGCATGAGTGAACAAACCCTCGAAAAGATCTCTGATCTTGTCCGCCGTGCGCGTGCCGCCGGGGCCGATGCTGCCGATGCAGTTTTTGTCTCCAGCACAGCCATAGGTGCGGGGGTTCGTAACGGTGTTACGGAAGAACTCGAACGCTCTGAAACCACAGATCTGGGTCTGCGTGTATTTCTGGGCCAGAAATCAGCCATCGTCTCCACAACCACCATCGACCCTAACCGGTTTGATGGATTGGTTGAGCAAGCGCTGGCAATGGCCAAAGTGCTGCCGGATGACCGATTTGCCGGGCTGGCTCCTCATGCTCTTACGGGCACCTTTACCAGTAATGATCTGGATCTGACCGACACGGCCGAGCCCGATGCGAATGCGCTGCTAAACCGTGCGCGTGAGGGTGAAGACGCAGCCTTGGCTATCAAGGGTGTGACCAATAGTGCGGGCAGCAGTGCCTCCTGGGGGCGCACTGAAATCGCGCTGGTAACCTCGCAGAACTTTGCTGGCACCTATGCCCGCACCCGCCACTCGACCTCGGTCTGTGTTCTGGCGGGCAAGGGTGAAACCATGCAGCGGGATTATGATTACC